>PVLD010010141.1:0-72438 GCA_004027595.1 Dinomys branickii | reverse complement strand
CAGCAAGCCGATCTCTGTCGGGAGCCGCCGGGGGGCTGCACCGGCTCGAGAGGCGGGGGGGGGGGGCCGAGGCGGCCGCGCTCCCACTGCGCTTGGACCGATCCCAGCTTCTTCCCCGCGGGGATCGTCCCCGGCTCCCAGCGTCTGGGACTTTTCCACGTCTCGCCCCGGCAGCCTGGTCCGCCCTACCACATCTCCCTCGGCATCTCAGAGAAATACGCCCAGTTTAAACTTCCCAGCTGAGGTCCCGGTATTCACGCTCGCCAAGTCTGTCTCGAGCTGGTGGTGTTTATCAAAGAGGCTCGCTCCCTTGCTGCTCACCTGGTCGCCATCTTCCCCCAGTCCTTGTTTGAAATTCTGTGTCTCGGGGGTATAGCTCAGTGGTAGAGCATTTGACTGCAAATTCCGTGCCTTTTTATAGTTTGTGTTGTTTTGTCTTTGTTATTTTGTTTTTGTTCTTTTCTCTTTAAAATATAAAAGAACCCCAAAACATTAATTCTTTTCCTGTCTTCTGGGTTTTAGTTTGCAGTTCTTATTAAAATGGAAGATTTCCTTTATTTACTTCCTCTGAAGCCCTCACCTCCAATGTAGCAGTTTTGAGTTTGTTCCCACCTGGTCCCTGGGGTCCTAAGGTCTTTTTTTTTTTTTTTTTTTTTGGAGAGGGGTTGTAATACATAACATGACATCCAGCCTTTCAGCAATTTCTTGAGTATATAAAACATTATTGATCAAAGGTCATACATTGGCTGTGTGGTGTTCATGCGCCACACTGGTACCAAGGATATCACAGACACAGTCCTTGAGCCCGTGCACGGCTTGTCTGGACTCAAGCAGAGAGGCTTGTCCTCCTACGTCCAGAGCCTCCAAGAATCATGGCCCCAGGCAGCAATTCATAGTGGTTGTTTTCTGTCTCTGTTCTTGAGCTGTGGAGCTTGGCCTCAGTCTCTGATCTTACCCTAGAAGCCTGGCCTCCTGTGGGATATTGCTGTCCCCAGTTACTAGGGCAATGGTAGACCTTGGTGTGGATTTGCTGTTTGTTTACAGCCAGAGTTTGTTCATCCTGGGGGCATCGTTCATTCTCATTGGCCGTGCTTGTTGGTGACATTCCAGCATCTGCTGGTCACCACAGACACTGCTGACCTGGAACCCAGAATGCCTGTTGCCTCAGTCCAGTTACTTCTTTGGATTCTGTTCTCATTTGGGGCATGTGTTCATTTTGTTTTTGAAATAGCTGTGGCTGAAATTTTCTTTTTCTCCTATATTTTATCTATAACATGCACAAGCAGAGTTGAGGACCTCAAAATACGACTGCATACCGAAAATGCTATTTTGATGTGAAATGACTTAAAATGTGGACCCGATGGCTGAGAAAAATGTCAAAATGAAGGATTCAAGGTTGGGAAAGTTATGGTATTAAAAGTTGGTAGGGAACACCGAAATTTGTGAAATGCAATCTGACTAATTGACTAATTATAAACAGTTCTAAAACTGAAGAAGTAGTAAAAACGTTTTTTGGGGTGATGGGTCTCACTATGTAGCCCCAGCTGACCTGGAGCTCACGATTTGCCTGCCTCAGCCTCCTTGGTGCTGGAATTACAACAAATTATCACCACATCAGGCATTAAAAATAATTCTTTGGGGGCTGGGGATATAGCTCAGCAGCACAAGTGCCTGCCTGGCAAGAGTAAGGTCCTGAGTTCTATTCCCGGTACAAAAAAAGAATAAAAATAACTCTATGTGTCATTTAGAAATGATTTTTGTGATAGTGCAGTGTTATTAGACTAGCATAATCAACACTAGGACATGAAGGTGGGTAAAAAAACCAAATGGTTCAAAATTAATGTAAATATCTAAACAGAAACATGCATTCAGAAATGAAAAAAAAAGAAAAATGAGAAACAATTTAAATAATTCATGGCTTAAGGCAGAAATTTCAAACTATTTTTTAATGTAGAAAATACAAAAAATGAGAACAGCATAAGGGTGGGGGCAAAGTTGTGCTCAGAAGTAAACTGATATCCTCCAGGGATTCATTATCCAACCAGGAAAAACAAATGAACCCAACTAAGGGAAGCGGTAGCGAGATGAGGCGTCAAAGTATTACCCGCGCTCTTCGCGTTAGAGAATAGCACCACGTGAGAACTGATACATGAGCCTGGTGTCTTTGTTCAGGAAATTCTTGAGGAATTAAAGAGGAAGCAAAACATTAAAAAATGAGGTAAATTATTAACATGGAAAAGCTTAAACTTTTTTTTTACTTTTATTCAGGGACACTGTAGTTTACATGAATGAGCTTTGGACCTTCTCTTAGTTAAGGCAAGGATAAATTTTTATATAAGAAAGTTCTCTTCTGTAAGAAGGATCTCTGGTGTATGTGGGCGGGTTGAACGAAGTCTGGGATTTGTTTTAAAATACAGTGATTTACTTAAACAAGTGATTAGGGAACAAGTGAAAAAATATTGGCAAAGATGTTGATGGCTGTTGGAGCTGGGCGAGGGATGCTTGGGGACTCATGGCACTGTTCTATGCTTATTTATTTATTTTGTCTTTTTGAGACAGGGGCTCGCTATGCAGTTCAGGCTGGTCTTCAGCTCATTTTGTAGCCCAGGTTGGCCTTGAACTCCCAACAATCCTCCTGTCTCAGCCTCCTGAATGCTGGGATTACAGGTGTTCACCACCACACCCAGCCTGTTCTGTCTACTTTTATTAATACTTAAAAATTTCTTAATTAAAAGTTAAAAAACTCAGAAGAGAATGTTATGCATTTGGAAATCTTCCTAATGAAGTAGTTTTCTTTCTTTATTTATTTTTGTTTTATTTTGAGACAAGGTCTCACTATGTAGTTCGGGCTGGTCTTGAACTCACTATGTAGCCTTGGGTAGCATCAAGTTGCCTCCGAAAGGGATGTCAGTTCTTGAAGAAATATATGCCTTGTGCTCTGTAAATTACATGAAAATGATACCATCAAGTTTATTTGATAAAGTTGGCACAACCTTACTTCTAGGATCTGATATATAAACCACAAAAATATCAAACCGTAGAGCAATTTTATGTACACAAATATACAAGCTCAGTTGTATTCAGTTGATCAAGCCCCACTCAACCAGCACCTCACTGTCCTGTGACACACACTGTCTGGTGTCCACGGACGGAATGCTCAGGCCTCATTTGAGCTGCCAGTCTTGTCCTTTAGGTAGCAGGTTTCCCAAGCAGTTCATGTCGATTGTGTCTGCTACTATATTTATCATTGAATATTCATAGTATCTATGAATATTTATGAATATCTCAATATATACACTGATGAAATTTGAGTAAGGAAAAAAAGAGTTCAGTGTATGAAAGGGCTCAGTGCAAGTGAGTTACTAAAAAATTAAGTGAGGATGAGATAAAAGAGTCACAAAAGTCTAGGAGAATTCTGTGCTCATATTCTACAAGCAATTTGAAATTATTTGTGAAGAGACTAAGCGGGGGATAGCAATGCATCGGGGTTTGACTTAGGGAAAAAAGATGTGGTAGAATTCTAACTAGGAAATCGCTACTTGAAAAAGCAATGCTAACTAGCTAAGGTAACGCTAGCTGCTATACTGGATAAACCCTCAAATCTCAGAGGCTTAATGCAGTGAGCATTTTTTTCAGCTATGCTGAGTCCCCTGCATGCTCCTGATCCATGGTCACCGGCCTCCTTCTTCTCGCTCTGATAGTTTCAACCTGTGGCTCCCGAGATGATGAAAGCATCGGGTCAGAGCAGGGAAGAGAGCGCGGAGGCTCCTGGACAGAGGTCTGCGTGCGCGGGCCCGGCCCCGAAGGGGGCCCTATTACGTGGGTTCACATTTCATGTGCTATATCCCAGGCACATGTTGTAGTGAGGCACACTCAGAAAATGTGGGCGCACCAAGTGCCCTGGAAGAAGTAGAAATGAGTAGGAACCGTAGGCCTGTCCTGCGTACCCTTACCCTACCACGGACCGACCAGGTCGGCAACCCGCCAAGTGCGTGCATGGCGGAGGCTTAAATAAAAGAGACAAGTGGTACGATTTTCATCTCACTGCGCATGGAAACTTCTCCTGTATTTTGAAAAGCAAAACTAAGTATCTGAAATATCATGAAATAAATTCTAAGTGAAAAACAACAAAAGTTTTTCCCAAACTAGTTTAATGAAAAAGGAGCAATTATTATGACATTTAAGGATGATATAAAAATATCTAACAGCCAGTGTAGTATGAGTGTTAACCAGTTAAAACGGACATCAGCCTGATAAGCATGATGCAAGCTGTGTACCCCTAGGATGCCTACACTAGAGTGTACTGCTCAGGGAACATCCTGAGCTCGTGTGACTGAACAATCCAAAAGTGGGCTTCCTTCAGGTGAGGCTTGCTGTGGCTGCCCAAAAGTATTACGCCAGATACTCAGCTCCCCTCTGCCCTGTATTTCTGCTGTGCCTTTCCTCCTAAATTGAGCCCCAAGGTGGCTGCCTGCAGCCCCTGTGGTTACATAAATCAACATCCTTGTTTAGCATGAAATGGAGATTATCCTCATGCGAACATTTGTGGCAAGAATCCTGAGGTTCACCCTGATTAGATTGATCTGGATCTCACACTTGCCCTTGTTCCAGTCGTGGCGGTAGGGCATCTAGGTTGTGCTGATTGGCTTGTTCCAAGTCTATTACATCACCTAGAGCTGGGTGTTTAGTCAGCTTTTCTGGGACCATTCAGATCCCCTACCAAGTGTTAGGATGTTAAAGGGAAGAGGGCAGTGTGGATACTGGGGAAATAACAAACATTCTCCATGTTAAATCAAAACATGTCACTGATGGGTCTAATAAGAAAAAACACATGATAATCTTAATGAATTAAAAGACATTCTATATAAAATTATTCTACAATTTAAAGAACAAATCACTAACCTTCCTGAAGAAAAATAGGCAGAGTCCATGAGCAGATAAGAGCAAGAATACAACTGGCCAAAAGTGTGTGAAAAGCCATACAGAGATTCGTTAGTGATCAAAGAAACAACAGTAAAAACGATCATTTGTACTCTTTGCTTTTGCCTAGTGGATTAACTGTCATACAAGAAGCAGAACTGTCCCAAATAATCTCTTGTGCGTCCCCAGGTTGCTTGGGCCACAGGCTCACGAGGACTTGGGCCTTTGTTTCCACAGCTGGAGGGGATTGTCCAGGTTCAGCCTCTTCTGTTGGCGAGCCTCCCTGGCCCTAGGTGTGCGCATGTGTGTGGAGGTGGACACAGCGCACAGCCCGCAGAATCTCCCGGTGTTGGGTGCTGGCGTTCTAAACAACTCAGGGAAATAGCTGGCTCCCAAACTAGGCTGCTTGGCCTCTGGTATGTGAGCTGGTCTGTGTTTACCACGCAGGAGGGAAGACCCAAACACAGGTCCACAGGACCAGGATGCCTCTCCATGGGCAAGTGGCTCCTGTCAAGCTGACATACCCTGGCCTTGCAAATTTTTCTTTTTCTCATTAAACCCACTCCTTAGCCCATTTCATGTGATGAGACATTTCACCCAGACTCTAGTGCATTACCCAGGAGACCCAGAAAGTAGCACTGAATACAGGAGAAAGAAGAAAATTACATACTCCACGGTAGGCGGAGGTGATTCTTGTCTGCTAGCCTGCAGCTAGTTATGGTTTTTTGCCGAAGTAATTTATGCATTTAAAATATATCAGCATATCTGCTTTATATATTCAGTATATCTACTTTAATAATATGAGAATGGACTTATTAAATAGTAGCTTTATTGTTTAAAAATGTCATCAAGATACTAGAAACCGTCAACAACAAAAATGCATAATGTCGAACAGAAAACATTTCAGCTATAACATTAGGGCTAACAAATGGTATTATTCTATTTTCTTCTAGCGGAGACTCTAGAAATTAAAGTCTACTTTCTTATTGGTGACCTAGGTGAAGAATACAGGGACCGACAGAAAATAGAGTGCTTTCTGAGTGTGATTTCAAAGGTAATCTTGAAAATGTACTGCTGGGTCCATTCTGGCCTTTGAAGGCTGTAAGAGCAGCCTTCAAATCTAGTGGGTTCCCGAACACTGACGCCATCTGGTGGCCAATGAGAAGATTTCCAATTTCCAACACGGTTCCTAATGCCACAGTCCCTCAGGCCTTGAAGCGAAGTAGCAACGCAGCCTCTAGGGCCTGTATTATTTTCTGACCTAAAGCTTCTGGAATGAATCCACGATTCTGCTGTCAAATCCAGATTCTGTCACGTGCTGCCCGTGTTGCAGGTTTTCACGCTATGGGGTCAGTCTGTGTGTCCATTCCTGGCCCATCACTTGTTCCCAGGTAGGGTTACCTTTGAATCACTTTGTTGCAATGCAGTCTTAGGACAGAATGGTTCTGCTAAAAACTTATAACACAGGGTACTGTGATCAGAACCAGGGGCAGATTGGAGGACAATTCACAGAGAAACATAGATCTGGAATTTCCTTTTTTTGGGGGGTGGTGGTATTGAACCCAGGTTCTCTGCCCTGAGCCACATACCTAGACCTTTTTGAAATTTTGAGATAGGATGCTGCTAAGTCACTAAGTTGCCCAGACTGGGTTCAAACTAGAGATCCTCCTGACTCAGCCTCTCAGAGTGGTGGGATTACAGGCATGCCTCACAATGACTGGCTTAGACCTCCTTAGTCTTGGTCCTTTGCAGATTATTAATAAATAATATGATCAGGTCCCAGAAAATGTATGAGCCTGTGTGGATGAGAGATGTTAGTAAGATGTGTGAAGAGTGGGTGAGTCCTGTTTTCTAAGCATCTCTTTGCGTTTGGACAAAGTCATAGGCAAAGATGAGAATGTACTAAAATTACGACGTGAGTTGTAATAAAGCCAGTTTATCTTTGCTTAGCAAAGCTGTGCACACACTTGGAACGCGCTTGTAAGGGTTTTCTCTCTCCAGGTTCACATTCACGGCCCCTCCTAGACTCCGTTATCAACCAGCTTCACGTGAGTGATCTCTTCTCAATCATTCGTAGGTGGGTGAAATGCAATTTTCCATTTCACTTTTCAACTTTCCTATCTTTTCCCCCCTCTTCTGGAACAAAATGTAGTTTCCTTATCAAGAGAAAAGATACGCAAACCATATTTTGAGCGAAGTGTTTTCCTCCTCTTTCTCATCACTGAAGTGTCCTTGGGCTATCTCACTGGTCGGGCGTTGCTCAAACAACTGAATTCGGAAACAACTGCAGACATATTCTTGGGCGACTTTGAGCTCAGGCAGCAGTTAGATCAAAGGAACCGGAAGGTAAACAAAGACCAGAGGGAACTGAGGCGCACAGTGAACCTGTCTGAAAAATACATCGTGAACACTAGAAGCTTGCACTTTCATATTAAGAGCAGATGCTTGTGCGGTGATTTCCAGTTTCTAAAGCACTTTTATGTCCTTTAGCTCAGGACCACCCTAAAGAGAAGCACTAGACAGGCATTGGCATTTTGTTTTCCGAAGCGCCTTGCAGAGACTGAGGGCTTGGCATGCATGCAGGAAACGGCATTTGAACCTGGCTCTCCTGACCTCAAACCCTGGCTTTCTTCCTGTCTGACCACAAACTCTGCCTGCTTTGGTTACCCTGGAAAGGATTCTGTGTTCACAGCCCTTCAGCTATGAGGATTCCAGGCTGTTGCTCTTCCATTCCTGGGCCTCCTCCAGCCCCACACCCTACATATGCATACTCCAAATGCTTTCTTCATGGAAGAACTCCAGACGGGGAAATATTTTGGTACCAGTCTGAGTTAAACATCAAAACCCTGCTTGTAATTTCTTCTTAGGGTATGATACTTCAAAGATTCCACAGGGTGACAGATTGAGCTCATTTGGGATTCCTCCTCAGGGCAGGGCATGGTGCGTGGAGAGAAGTTAAAACTATTCTGCCCCAAAAGAGCCCAGCTGCCAGGGTGTTCACTGAAGTGACATCCAGATGAGGAGCGAGCAGAGAGCCCTGGGTCCGATTTCAGAGGCCCCATCTCGAATGGGATTGTCTCACTGGCCTGGCAAGGGCCATGCTGGGTTTAAAGTAAAATTAAACTGCGGCCCCTGGGGGACGGCACAGGAAATTACAAATGACAGCTGCTTGTCTGGAGAGCCACATCTGGTCTGGAGGGCTCCTCTGGGGCTCCTGCTATGCCGGGAATGGGAATCCAGCAGCCTCTAGTTTTGACACTTCGTGGAAAGTTGCTTCAGAACAAAGCTGATTCAGAGGGTTGGTTTTATTTCTTTACCAACTTTGTGATCTTCAACCAGACATACGTACTTCCTGTGCCCAGTTTGTAAACAGGAGAAAAGCACGGCTTCGCTTTCCAGCCACCCCCTTCCTTTCCTTCTTCCTTTTTTTGCCTGAAAATGACTTTATTCTACTAGCATGGTTGATTGAGATTTTGGCTTAAATACAATAATTTGGAAATGAGTTTCCATCATTATTCTGAATGATTACTTCGTTGTCATTTAGCTTCCTGTGTTGCTGTTCTTTCTTCTTTTTTTCAAAAATTGTAATTTCTCTTTATACATGTATGGTGGATCGACAGCTAGTGGTCAGCTTCTAACACCCAGCTGAACTGAATCAGTTGGGTGTGGGAGGCGCACCTGGGGGTTGTGGCCAGTTGCATAAAAGGCAGAACCAGAGAAGGACAAGTTTGAGACACTTAGGGAAGCTGTAGTGAGGCTGTTGGGAGCTGAGAAGCTGTAGGGATCTGTTTGTTCTCTTGGAGGAGCTCGTCATGCCGGCTTTCCTGATGAACTTGGCTCTTCTCATCGTCTGAGGAGCTCGGGTCCTTGTTGTTGCTGAGAACAGCTTCGGTTCACTTTGAGCATCGTTTCCCGGCTCCAGAGGGGAAGATGGTGCACTGCCCAGTCCCCTGGAAAGCTGGTCATGCTGGCTTTCCTGCTGGGAACTCGACTTTCCTCACCAGTGGAGGGGCTCGGGACCTCACTGTCACTGAGGATGGCTGTGGTACTTTTTCAGGGAGCTCTGATTGTTACTTTGAGCTTTGCTTCCTGGCTCCAGTTCAGATCCCTCAGCCCGCTGGCACAGACTTTCTAGATTCCAGACTTTCTGACCTTTGGGCCTTCCCAGTGCTGATCTGGGAAACAGGCCTGCATGAGACATTGTCATGGGCTTTAGGCCGCCAGCTGGACTCGTGGAGGCATTGTGATGGGCTCTAGGTCTTCAGCTGGACTCATGCAGGACATTACCATGGGATCCAGGCTCTTAGCGGGATTCTTTGGTCTTCAGTGTGTGGACAGACTTCCTACACTCTTTGTGTATGATTCTTTGGGTGACTCTTAGAAATAATCTTATAAAAATATGTGTCCTGTGTTATGTTTTTCTCCCTGCAAAACCCCAAACACACAGCGTGATGATTTCATTCATCACGGGGAGTACGGACGTGGATATGACACAATCTTGCTCTTTTTCCTTTGGTGAAAAAGCGTTTTACAAGCCACAAAATGTGCTAGAAACACAGACTTTGTTACAACTGTCACTGCTTTTGGGCTCGTGTTTCCCACAGGGAAAAGGGCATAAAGAAGCATAGGAAATAAGTAGAAGCACTGAAGAGAACAAAAAGAAGTAGTGATGACACCATTAATATAAAATGTTAAAAAAAAGTGTTTTTGGGCGCCTGGAGTTATGCCAAGAGGTATAGCATACATGGCACAGAGCGAAATTGTGAACCTAAGGCCCTGGTCTATGATGGCTCGACCCCTACAAGGAAAGGGGTAGAGATGGTGGCTAGGGCAGGAGAGAGGAGCCGCACCTCCAGACCCACAGCGCTGCCAAGGCTGCCACAATCGCACTGCACTTTGCTCAGAAGGAAGCACCCACTTGCCGAGAGCAGGAAGCCAGCATTCCTGAACAAGGGCTCGCTGTCTGAAACAACCAAGCCAATGCTAAAGCACTGGGCTTTTGCAAGAAGAAAAAGATTTATTGAACAGCCAGCTGGCATGGGAGCCAGGAACTCTGAGCGTGGATCTGGGTCCCCAGTTGGCTGGTAGTGGGGGACTTTATAGGAGAGGGGGGAACATGCCTGTTGGCTGAGTGGCAAGAAGAGGGTGCATGCTGCTTTTGGGAGTCGGGAGTCTATGTCCTGTACGGGGGATTCTGAGCTTGTGATATTGACTGGGTGATATGGCATATGCTCACATCCGTTCTTGAAAAGTAGGTTCCAAATGAGAAGAAGCCTGAATGAAGGTCCTGGAAGTCTTTCCTGGGAGATCTTGTGAAGAATTTATGCTTGGAAGAATCCAGGCCTCACCTGATTTCACCAAGGTTGAGAAACATGGAGGTCCCATGGCTGGTAAATGATAAAGCAGGGATTGTCTGTCTCCTCCAGAGCATGGCCTTTTACTCAGACACGTGAGTCAATGCACATAGGTGTAAGTGAGGGACTTCATAGGGTACAGTCTCAAAAGCTTGAGGGCTGAGAGAGAAGAAGCCCCCCTGATAGCTGGAGCGGTCAGCTCCAGCTTGTTGTCTGTGACTCTCCACGGTAGCATTAAAGTCCTGCGTTCCAGACGTCTCCTCAGTCCCCAAACACTGGGACAGTTGGCTACCCTAAATCTGATAGCGCGTAGGTGGTGTAATTGGTGGATCATGCTGTTCCCTTGAGGAACATAAGCAGGGTATTAATATCAATGGAGGACTTTCAAGAATGTGATGGAACAAGACAAAAGCCAAGACAGCCTTATAATTGTACCCGAACAGGGTTAAAAATAGATACTGGACCACCACAAAAGTGACTGAACACCCCCCTCTTCTGGTGAACAGGAGAGACTACTATTGTTTCCTGAGTGACAGCTGTGGCCCTGATTCATTTCTCTGGCCCACTCTACATAAATGATGGTGATCACTAAATTTCCTTACTTAGGGACAGCCCCAACGCTGCAGCGACGCCCACTTCCTCAAACTCTCCCCACATCTGCTCAGATAGCACGACTCTTGAAGTAAGCTCTTCCCAACACCCTGTCCTGAGACTCCATGGTTCCTCAAAGTGTAAAGTACCCTCCCAGCAGGGAGCAAACCTTATTTGGCCTGAGATGTGTTCTGGGGGAAGGAGCTTTTACAAGGGCAGTGTGAGAAGAGAGGTTACCCCTACCTTGCAAGGTTAGAATTCTCTGTATCTGGGCGCTCTCTACAGTTAGACCACGTGCTTCTCCAAAGCAGAATTTTTCACTAAAAATAAGTGGCATTTACACAGGATTCTCATGTGCCGGGCGCTGTACTGTGCTGTCTCCATGGACTGACCCGTTTCTCGCGCCTCTACATTTTCTGAAGATGCTGTAGTTCTCATTTCAGAAATGCAGATGAGGGTACTCAAAGGGGTCTGTGGAGCTTGCTGAGTTAGAAAGCGGCAGAGCCTGGATTCAGAGTGTGACTCTGAACCGCAGCTGGCACAAACCCAAACATCCATGTTTGGGGAATAAATCAGTGGCCCCTTTGACTTCAAATGAACCAGAGGTCTTGGCTGTTATTAAGATTAAGGCCTCCTACCCTGAGCCAGACACTGTTCTGAACATTTGACAAGTTTTAACTCACTTGACCCTCACAATGACTTTAAACAGTTAGTACTACTGGTAACCCCATTCTACAGATAAGAAAACGGAGGTCCAATGAGGAATATAACACTTTCATGTAGAGCTTGTAAGGAAAAATGTTTCACATTCTCTTTCTTTCTTTACTGTAGCCACGTGAAGTACCCTACTGCAAATAATCTAAGATGCCATCTAGTACCATTGTTTTATGCACCATTAAAAAAGCTGCCTTACATTTATAAGTTCTTGAACTGTACCCAGATTTCGAAGACTCCACAATGTGGGGAACATGAATTTTAGAATTGATGAAGTGGAGTAAGTATTATTTACCCCTATTGGACAGAGGCAGAACTTGGGGCTCAGAAAGGAGCACTTTTGTAAAGGACACAAAAGTGGTAGAAGAGGGACTTGAATCCAGGTTCACAAAACACACTTATTCTTCAGCATTGTGATACATTTCCCGGGAAATCTTTGATTTTTGAATTTAAAGGAGGGTTTCTTATGTTGTAAATGACGCTGTGGCATCTCTGAGGCTGAAGACATTTGGGTAAGGGAATATTTTTTGTTCTGGTTAAATCAAATCACATCATAGGAGTGATCAAGTACTTCCACTCTGATGTGCGTTTTTCTTCTCTGATAGCGTCTCACTAGCTCGTCTCTATTCCAGTTCCTAACTCAAACCAGTCTCCTTCTGTGTGTGTTTTTGAGTTTCTTTTAGGCTGGCTAGAGAGGTCTGCTCTGCTCTCCTAGTATCAATTATGCAAATAACAAACGTTTTCATGTCTTTTTGGCATGAAAAAATTTCCAAGAGTTACACTTAATGAAGTTGACATGAGCAAGCGAAAAAGTTTCTGGATCTGGGCAGCGTTCCAGACCTAAGCTGGTTCACACTGTGCCTTCCCACCCACAGTGCAGGTTACCTGTGGAGCCACAACACAGGAAGCAGCTTGCAGAAAAAGTTGGTCAGCCTTTGCCTTATATGAGCATGGTCTGACCAGTTGGTTGTCAGTGATTGGCTGCAGCTTAACCGTTGTGATTCGTTGAGGCTAAGTTGCTTAGTTACAGTGATCTACCCTTAGGTGATAACTTGCTTGCACAGCAAGTTAGGTTACAGTTCACTATATACAGAGGCAGCTTTGGGCCAAATTTCATCACAAGGTATGGAAACTGTCTTAGGTCAAACTTATTAATTTAAGAGGTAAATGTGTGCTATTATTTGTCTTGACTTTTAGACTAAATTTTGAGTGAGGTCCCTTCTGCTTCTGCACAGTGGTTACAACAGGACCTTAAGAACAACTCAGAAATGCACTAGAGAGCCCTGGTACATGAAGAAAAGGGAGAAGAAATAAAAGAGGAGGACTGTATCTCACATGTTTTACACGGGATTGTTTCTGCGACCTCCGTGGATACAAAAATCCCTGGATACTCAAATTTCTTAAATAAAATGACAGAAGATTGCAGGTAACAAATGCACATCCTCCTGTATACTTCAATCATCTGTAAATTATTTATAAAACCCACATGCCAGGCATTGTACTATGCTTTCTCCGTGGACGGACGCACACTACATAAACAGTTTCTGTACTGTGTTGTTCAGGGAAAAATGGCAAGAACATTGTCTTGTTTTCTGGATTATGTTGATGTGGAACCTGCAGGAATAAAGGGCCAGATTAATTGAAAAATAATAAAGTAAACAAGATAAAATGATAGTAAAAGGAAATGATATTTCCGTCTTGTACCAGCTCTTAATCAAGAGCCACACGGTTTTACTGCATGGAAATTAAAGGAAACCCCCTTCTGGGGTATGAGCAGGTTAAGCTAGTTGCTGCTAGGACACAGCTCACATAGTAATTACAGGTCTAATAATCCTGTTTCTAAGACTGAATCATTAATCACCGTTTCTGATGGTGTTGAAATAGTAATGAGAAAGTGCATACCAATACTCTCCCTGTCAATTTCAAGCTTAGTTATAAGAGGTATGGAGAGAAATCGATGGCATATTATTTTCCCTGATTGTGAGTCGACATTTCAGACAGCACAGTGTTAAAATATAAAGACAGTGCCCTTTGAAAGGTCAATAGTGATTTCCATTACAATCCCTGATCGATCATTCAGCCCAGAAGATTTATTCTAGGCTGGGATGTAACATAAGACTTTGCTTTACACAAGGGAAAAGCAAAACAGGAAAAAAAAATCACTTAGCAGTTCTAAGCCTCTCTTCATCCGCTATATTTTTCCCTTTTGAGTTCAAAAAGCAGAGGTACCTGAAAAGACCCCATTTTTAAACTTTGGGGATTTTTCTCTCTCCGTTGTGTTGAAGTGCTATAGTTCTCTTTAACCCCTTCCTGGAAATTGTGCTCCCAGGGGCTGGGGAGGCCTGTGCAACTTGCCTTTCAGAATTTCTCCTTGAGGCATTTTGAAGTACTCCCGAGGGATGTTCCGCGGTCTTTCTCTCGCTGTTCCGGTGCCTTCCTTTATCTTACTTTGCCCCCCAGAGAATACTGCTGCTGGGGCATCACCCAGGACGTTAGCCCGCCAGGGGAAGAACAGCTTCAGCACAGGGGCTCTGGAGTATTTTAGGAAGGGCTGATCTGTGGCTTCTGTCGAGAGGCAAGGTTCTTATCTTCACCTGGAGCTCAGTAGCGGGGAGAGCTTTGGGCTGAACCAGGCCGAATTGGCTGGGAGGCCGCAGCACCGGCCGTGCACAAGAGCTATGTCAAGGAAACCCGTGTTTTTCCCCTTGGTTGCGTTATGGGTCAGTGGTATTGTCGTTCCGCAAACTGATGGAAAATAGCTCCATTAATTAGCCTGCCTGTGCCTCCGGTCACCTTCCTGACGTGAGAGTGGGTCTGTCTCCTCTCCTCATGAACGCGGTCCCAGGGAACTTAGAGACGTGGCCAGCTTTGCAGTCTTTACAGCGAACCTGTGGAGTGAGGCATGCTTGGAGACAAGGGAAGTTGGCGTGCAAGAAAGGAAACGTTTCTACTTCTGATGTTTCCCTCCCTGGGAGCCCCTGAGTTTCGGGGCCTCTCAGTTTTCCTCCCTCACGCCCGGTGGGAGGTGCTGCGTGGCCTCTGATGGGACAGGGTGAACAAGGCAGCCGCCCCACTGGGTCCCAAATCCTCCGCCCTTGCCCTGGGCAGAACACAGCAACTGTCACCGTCCTGTCCTTTGCCATTACATGATTGTGTGTGTGTGTGTGTCCAGGGCCTCGTACGTGCTAGGGGAGCGCTGCGCCACTGAGCTACTTCGCTTTTAAAGTGAAGTTCCCTACCCCTTAAACAGAGACCTGTCGGAGATTAGTGGTTGATTGAGATTATTTGGAGATTTAGTACCTTAGAGTCATTTGCTACATTCAGCAACTTTACTTTGGTTGTTAATAAAGGTAAATTTTTGATTCTTTAACTACCATCTCCTTTGCTTCAGTTATCAGCTGGCTAGATAGATGGAGTGGAGATCTTTATGGACTTCTTAGGTTGGACCACCCCAAAAGGCTAAAAATCCTGGTTTTCTTTAATCATCTTGGAAATGTAATACAAGTAGCTGACTGGAAGCAGATTCTATAAGACAGGTTGTTCCATACTTGCTGGCTTCACTTTTTTCCTGAACAAATTTCTCTCAAACACCTGCTGTGAGTCAGGAGCTATGCAGTGAGCAAGATGGATAAAACCCCTCCTATCAGGAACCCCCAGTGGAAAAAAATCAAGAAGAAATTGTTATAAAATGTGGTTATTCTTATCAGGGAAACGCAGTATAAGGAATGCAGAGGGTGATTTTGATAGAGTGGTTTTGGTTGAAGGAGAGCTCATCCTTGCATGTCCTACCATTAATTAAGATGCCCCAGGATGTGTGAATAGACTTGGTGAGCACAGTGATCCCTTGAGGTGTGGCATTATAATTTAGTCTCCCCATAATTTGCACCATTCTTCTTGACTTAGTGTACTTTTGCTCGGCATTCATATATTCAGCCAATGCATGTTAAGCCAATGCCAGGAAACTTTGCTAGGGGGATATTTAGAGATGAGTAAGACATTCTTGCACTCCAAGGAACAAACTATCCGGTTGGGAGACCAAGCAGTATAGATAGCTATCATCTGGTGAAATAAACTGTGGGAAGACCAGGAAATCATGGAGCAGGGAGTGATCAACTTACATACAGAATTTGGGGATTTAGGGGCAGAGAGGGTTTCATATCTACAGGGGCCCAAGGCAATGAGCAGTTTGGCTTCTTTTGTCATAGAACAGGAGAGAGGTGTGTGAGAGACAGGGTCTCCCTATGCAGTTCAAACTGGCCTTGAACACTCTTAAGTAGCCCAGGGTGGCCTTCAACTTACAGTGATCCTCCTGCCTCAGTCTCCTAAGTGCTAGGATCACAAACCTGGCTCCACTTTAAGCAAACCAAACACAGAGTGATTAAGTGATTTGTCAGGTCACAGGTCACTTGTCGGAAACACAGCCAGCTTAGAATGGCCATGAACGTAGAATGTATTTCTTTCTTTCTTTCTTTCTTTCTTTCTTTCTTTCTTTTTTTTTTTTTTGGTCTTTTTGAGACAAGGTCTTGCTATGAAGTTCAGGCTGGCCTTGAGCTCACTTTGTAGCCCAGGCTGGTCTCAAACTCACAAAGATCCTCCTGCCTCGGCTCCCTGAGTGCTGGGATTACAGGAGTGTGCCACCATGCCCAGCGATGAATTTCATTTTTATGCACTTAGAGTATATTTTCCATATACTCAGGTTTAGACAGTTTTTTTTAAAGAACATATCCTATAAACCACATTTTCCTCTTTTATGCAAAATTTCTGCTGAGTCTCCAGAAAAGTACATAAAACTCTACCAGAATTTGCAGGTGATTGTACGTCTATCCATGTCTTCTTATAAATTTTAAGTTTTTCAGGTAAGCAGTACATTTCATTCTCAACTAAAATACAAAAAAATTTAAGAGCGCAAAGAAGTGAGATTTATTTATTTTATTTTATTTTTTATTTTAAAGACAAAAGAATGGAGACATATGAACCAGAATAAGCCATAAACAATACCAAAAATACAAACTTATACAGATTATAGTAGGGAATTAGCACTGGATGCTGTATTACATAATGTTATCTTCACATTAGTTAACACATAAACATTAAAGGAAATACCAAATTATAGAGAAGATAGTAGGGAATTAGCACTGGATGCTGTATAATATAAAGTTATCTTCACTTCTGTTAATATGAAAACGATTGAGGAAATACAAAATTATAGAGAACATAGAAGGGAATTAGCTCCGGATGCTGTCCTACATAATGTTACCTTCACATTTGTTACCCAGTTACACAGATGATGGCCCATTTGATCATTCAATTTTCTCCTCCCTCATCTCCATTGCCCTACCACTCAATCAGTCATCTTCCCTGTGATAATAACTGTATTCCTGGGTTTATCTATACCCCTGGACTCTCACCTTGGGAAGAGATACAGCTGCCTCAGACTATACTATAACATACATGGGTGTATACACACTGCCATGGTCGGAGGTGGAAAAGCACATATGCTCACAGTGGACCACTCGGCTCCGTCCCGTTGCCGTGCTATGGGTGGGGGTGGGTCCAGTCCGTGGGGTGCCCTCAGCACGGCCCACAGCGGAGCAGCCGCAGGGCCCACAGTGGAGCAGCTGCGGGGCCCACAGAGGAGCAGCCACGGGGCACACACCCCCGTTGGGGTGCCCTCGGTGACCAGTTCGGCTCTGTCCTGTTGCCTCGATGCCAGAGGTCCTTTCTTCTCCTCCTCCCTCCTCCTCATCTCCAGTATTACCATTCCCCACCCCTTGCAGCTGGGCATTGGACGAACTTACGATGCTTGGTATGAGGGCCTGAAATCTCCCTAGCCCATTCTCACTGTGTTAGTTCAGGGTATGAACTGAGTTTAAAGATTAGTTCTAGAATCGAGTTGGAGGATTTTCTTGGGTCTGCTGTATAGAGTGTGTTGTTGTTTTTCAGACTCCTGGTCTGCTGCTTTTCACCTAATTTGTTGCTATGGGTTCATGCAAGGTCCATATGTGCAAGCTGTAAGGAGACCCTCTTGGTGCTCACATTAATAGTTTGGGGTGAATTCTGAAGACCATGGATTTGTCCCATTGTTGCCAGGAACAGGCGGTGCTTGCTCAAGCTGCTGAGACTCAAGGTGCTCACAGAGAGAGTTCAGGGTGGGAGCTCAGTCCCAGCAACCCAGCTCGTGCTTTCTGCCTGATGTTGGAGTGAGAAGGGCATGGAGCCGTGCAATCCACCTCCATCTGCATCTCCCTCCCGTTGCAGTGCTGGAGCCCCCATCTGCTCCTCGGCTGGATCTCTGGGAGCCGCTGTGGCTCGCTGCCAAGGTTCCCGCTGCTCAGCTGGTAGTGGCTCACCCAGCAGAGAGGCAGGGGGCCACCGCCTCGAGGCAGGCACAGAGCTGGGCGTGGTGGGCTGTGTGCTAGCTGCATTGATTCTCTCCAGGCGCTGAGTAGGAAGGTTGCTGCAGGGTGAGGACTCTGCCCCAGTGGCTGTCGTAACTTCTCATTCTCATACTGGGTTCGACAACTGCTCCCGACTGCCATTGCCTCTTTTCTTGGCTGCACCCTCCCCTTTCCAGCCCTAGACCAGCTCTTGGAACTCTGCTCTCCCCTGGCCGAGTCGGGAGGCTTCTACGAGCGAGCGTGGGTCTCCGAAGCTGAAGCTGCCAACGTTGGAATGAGGGCGTGGGCCAAGGGTGTATTTGGAGCGGTGACTTCCTCCTTCTCCTCTCCCTCTGGCTGCACCATGGCTGATCTCTGATCCTTTCCTCCAGAAGAGGTTTTGCTTAGACTTCAATTCCCATTTCAGATCCTTCCTGAGTTCAGGATACCCACCTCTTTCCTTTCTGTCTCACATGTTGCTATATTCCTATATTCCTTTTCTGAGTGGCATTCCTCCGGGAGGCTCTCTCTCTGCTGCTTACACGGTCACCATCTTGTAGTCCTCTCGTAAAGTTTATTTAGTTATTTGTTTCTTTCTAATGAATTGACCATTACATTTCTAAAGTTCTGAAATGGCCAACAGACCATAGAAGATACCACTTTAGGCTCCTGCTTGAAACCAGCAGCTACAGAAAACTGCTGGCCTTGATTCAGGGCCATAAGAAGTGAGATTTAAATACAACAAAATAGTTTAATTTTATTCTGTTCAATCTGAGGGCAAACAATTTCTTGCTTAAGATTTTGTTAGGCAGAATAAAAAAATATTTTCTGAACTACCCCTAGTGGTCCTTTGTGAATTGGTCTTGGTATTTATCCAAGAGGATAATTAAAGAAAAGGCAGAGTTTAAAAGTGACTTATGTGCTACCTCCACTAATTATTTTTAATAAGGAGTGATTCGCGGTGCAGAGTACCATGTTCCCCCCACTTGCACGTCCAAAGCGGAAGCAGGCCTATGTGTGCTGAAGCAAATCAAAGCCTGGCTGAACTTTCTTTAGCAGGTCTGGCGGTTTGATGTGAGTTCAAAGGAAACCTCCAATGCCAAAGACTTTTAAATTCCTTTCTGCAAAATAAATTAAATGCAAAAAACCCAGCACCAACCTCTAAACCTTGGTATGAGAGCGATACGGCCACGTTCTGCCTCTCCAAGCGCTGCTTTGGCGATACATGCTTTTCTGTTTATCGCACATATTTCTGTCATGTTCAAAATGCGATTCAAGGCTGGACAGACAGACCAGGAGGAGGACAGGGCTGCTGTTGAAGGAGCCTCAGCTCACCATCTGCATGCCTGGCCTGGGACAGGGCAGTGTGGGATGTAGGATGCACGCAGGTCTTATCATAATTAATTCTCCATACTGAAATTTTCTGAAAAGCTGTTGTACGTATGTCACCCCCCTCAGTCTCCATTAATAAAGAAAACATCCTTCAACTGACAACTGACCTCTGATACCAGCAGAACTGGCTCTTTGCTCTTTCCAGTCCTGTCTGGTGCCGTCCTCTCTCTTGTGTTTCCATGGCTCCTCCTACCATGAGATCTTTGCAGGGCTAATCTCTTCCTCCTGGGACTTACTTTCCTACCCTCTTGGCGCTGTGTAACCTCATCGTCATTTAGACTTCAGCTGTCATCTGGCTGCAGTAAGTCCTCCTGGATACATTCTCTTTTTTTTGGTACTGGGAATCAAACTCAGGACCTTGCACTTGCCAGGCAGACGCTTGTGCCACTGAGCTATATCCCTGGCTGGATCCTCCTAATAGCTCACATCTTCAAATACATGCCCCAGACTGTTGGGTACTTCCTTCTGTGGTGCCATCACTCTCGTTGTAGTTTTGCATTTCTTTGTGTGAGCAGGTAGTTAACACGGGTCTTCCTCACTGGACTGTGATCTCTAAGGGAGTTGAGACCGAATCTCTTCTTGCCCGTTATTGCATTCTCTCTGCCAAACACAGATGCGCTCCTCTTGGTTCTTGATAGGGGAAGTGATGCCTGGATGAGGAAGTTGATAACAAAGCCAACAGGTCTCAGGGAAAGTTGGATAGAAAGGGAGACAGTGCTGGCCTGGTGTTAAGACCCCAGTGCTCTATGCTTATTAAATCAATGAATCAATTCTTGATTTTACCTCCAATGAATTAAGCACGGTGAACCTACCAGGTTGGTAACATTAAAATGCCATCTTTGACCTTGAGATCTATTTGTTGAAGTAAACATATAAATTAACCCTTAAAATCCATCCTGATAGGTTGCTTAGGGTCAAGTAGCCATGTGCCTTGACTGGCCTTTAACGAGGATTAAGAAGACGCCTCTGGTTTCACTGCTCTCTGTGGACTTCATGCTTAAGTGCCCGTCCCAGAAAGATGGACAGCGCTTGGGGTGCCCTTGGCTGGTCGTGTTCCTGAGCCTAGGACTGAGGACTACATCTTGGACTGTGGTAAAGCCCTTTTTCCTGCCATAGTCCTAGTGTGTGTGTGTGTGTGTGTGTGCGTGTGTGTATGTGTTTGCATAAAAAATATCATTAATTTTGGCTTGGAGAGTAAGGTCAGGCATAAGGGGGGTCCTTTCACTTGGGTGTTGAAGGACTGTAGAAGGTTTTTGACTCTGGAAAACTTATTCATCCTTACTCATTCCACAGATAATTTTGAGAACCAATCAGCAGACTTTGTCATCTAATTTCCCCAGGACTCAGGTTTTTCATCTACAGAAGTGGAGACGGTGCAGTCTTCTCTGACTACCTTAGTGCGCCTGTGGTGGTTTGGGGCACTGGGGCTCATCCACTTCAACTCCTCCAGGTGCCTTCTGAGCAGTGGAAGCTGGAAGGGAATGAACTGCATGGTCTCCAGGGCTACCAACATGATCTTGGTTTTTCCAGCTGGACCCAACAGCTCCTGATATGGAAGATACAAGTTCAGTGGAAGCATCTCCCCACTGCTTTGGCTGTTTATCAGGTTGAGCCTGATCACAGAGATAGTTTCCTCCCTGTGGCAGGGTTCCAGTGCTTCATCTCTAGTTTTGAGGTTGTTGAGAGGCAGCTTCATCAGGGATGACTTCCTGTCCTTGTTTTGCAATCTGAGGGACATGGGCTTGAACTCAACGGTTTCAAGAACAACTTCTTGACTGCCCGCACCTTCATTTTTGGAGGCTCAAGGTAGACTCCACTTGTCCAGCCTTCCAATAATCTTGTAAGAGTCAAATCCCTTGGATTAAATCCTTTCTGATTAAGACAGCTAGAGTGGTGGTTCTAGTTTCCTTCTACCGCAGCCTAACTTAAAAGGATTCCTCTGCGGTACCCTTGACACAGCCAGCGTCCATTCATGTGCAGATACATTCCGAGCCCCCTCTAGGACCAGACCCTGACCTCGGTGCTTGAGATTTGATGGTGAATACAAGAATATGGTCTTTGCAACATGGAGGTTATACTACTCTAGAGAAGGAGCTGAATAAAAGTTAAGAAAAAATAACTTAAGGTAATTACATTTGGTGATACATATTATGAAGGAAGTAGAAAAAGGATTAAGGTGGAGGATAATTGAGTTAGTGAGAGGAGGAAAATTTAGAGCCGGTGGAAAAGATTCCTCTGAAGAGAAGGAATTAAAGAAACAGTTACCTGGAGAGAGAGAGAAAGGGAGAGAGAGGGGCAGGAGCATTCCAGGCAGAGAGAATGGCATATGCGAGCCTTATTGCTGGTTTCAAGGGGAAAACCACTGACTGGGTGAGATCCAGGTGCCACTGTAGAGCAGGTGGTTTGTGGTTAGCATCTCCTGTGGTCTCTTTGGGCTTCTTCTCTTATTCAAACAGCCCCTTGCTCAATACTTCTGAAAATTTCTGCTGTGTTGTCAGTCACTTCGTTCATTAAACACTCATTGGGCGCTTTCCATCTGTCAGGGAGGTGATGACCCAGAGGGTAGATGGGAACACAAGTGTGACATGGTCTCTGCCATTGAGTAACCCTTAGGTTCCATACGGTCTACCCCATCTCCAAACGCCAAAAACAACATGGCAGGAAAAAGGGCTTTACCACAGTCCAAGATGTAGTCCTCGGTCCTAGGCTCAGGAACACGACCAGCCAAGGGCACCCCAAGCGCTGTCCATCTTTCTGGGATGGGCACTTAGGCATGAAGTCCACAGAGAGCAGACAGTGAAACCAGAGGCGTCTTCTTAATCCCCGTTAAAGGCCAGTCAAGGCACATGGCTACTTGACCCTAAGCAAGTCCCAGCTCAAGCTTTCTGTGTGTGTGTTTTAGCTGAAGACAAACTACATAGGCAAGCAAATAGTTTGCTTAGTAAACTTGGAATCAGTCCTAGGGTGATAAGGACTTGACATGACTTTTGCTTTGCCCTCTTCCCCATCAGAGAATTGCCCGCTCTGAGGCCCCCTGGCCAGTGCCCACATTTGCCCCCGTGGCTTCTCTATTCTGTTCTCTCATGGTTGACTAGATCTACTTCTGATTAGCAGTTGTTTTGGGGCTGTGTCAGCAAAGGGATGGCAAACAGATGCTAGCCTAGTCATCTTCCCCCTCCTGTGTGTGGCAGACATTACTAACTAACCATGACTTTTTCCTGCTGGGCTCAAAAGAGGCCTCAGATACCCTTCTGTGCCTAGCACTCCAGGGAACCTGTCATTTCACTGGGTTGGACATGTAGTGTGTAAGTGGTTTCTCTCTCTGGGTCATAAATTAAGCTTTGTTAAGGGTCCATCTCCCTTCTTGTGACTTACAGACTGGTTCTCTGTTTCATTCTCAGGGCGCAGGTCCAGACACCCTGTGCAGAGTGTGGTGCACTGGCTGCCCTTCCCGTACACTTACACAACACATTCCCAATGCTGTTAGGATTCACCGTGTCTTCATCCGTTCAGTCCGTGAATGTCTCCTGGAGCTCTTCGGTGCCAGCTTCTGGGTCTGCCTCATGAACCCTACACTATCATGGCTTAGAACCGAGTGGTCTGAACCTAGCAGTGGCTCTGAAGTTCAGAGCTCGAAGTGGAGTCATCATGGTCAGTACTGCAGTCCAGGTTTCCCCAGGGGCACCTGTGTTCCTGCAGGGCGTGGCGTATCCTTTGGGGAAATTGACACCTGGATCAGGGACAGCTCAGTTCCTTTCAGATCATCAATTTTACTTTCTCTTTCGATTTCTGTATCCCTCTGGGTCCGTGGTTATTTACAAAAATCATACAAGAGTGCCTGAACTTGGTTTGTGGAAGTGAGATTTTAAATAAAGGGACAGCCACGTGTCTCCTTGCCTTCCAAAGGCCACTGCAGAAAGGAGGGCATTTAAGTCCTTTCCCCACAGCAAGCAAAGCCACTTTTAATATAATAAGAGGAGGTGGGCATGGTTCTACTCCAGAAGTCAAAAAGTGGCAGGAGCAATGCAAACAAATCTCTTAGGAGGAAGCGAATAATGCGAAGTAGGAACCAGGCTGTCAGAAGGGGAGGACCAGCCGGCAGGGTTAGAGCTGGGCAGCCAGTGTGGCTGCCCAGCCTCCTCTGCCTGCCTCTTCCCTGTGGCTGCGGCACATATGTTGAGGCTAATGGGTCAGGAAAGTTACTGCTCAGGCAGCTCCTCCTGCCGTGTGCTCAGAGCTCCCACTGTGCAGCTGCTGCTTCCAGCTAGGAGTAGTTCTGAGGAGAGGCATGTGCCCTGCGGTGTCGCGGCAGCCAAGGGAGATGTGGGCTCAGACACTTGCAGCTGGGGGCCTGTCTGCCAGTTTCCCTCCCATCACTTCCTCCTAGAAAAGTGTCCCCTGGAAAACAAGTATTTACAAGTGGCCTACTTTAATGCCAAGGCAGGAAGTAGGAGAGAGGAGGGAGACAGAGAGAGGCACGGGGCAGAACGTTAGGGGTTCGGATGCAAACTCTGAGGTGGCCGTTTACTGGACGAGCTATTTAACCTCTCTAAGCCTCCCCTCCCTCTTCCAAATGGAGTGATCATTGCACTGCTTGCAAGGGGTTGTAAGTGGGGCAAGTCCCACAAACAGAGTTCAGAGGCAGGAAAGACTCCAGGGTGGGATCTGGGTGAAGACGAGGCTCCCTGTTACCAGGAGCTGGCAGTGGCCTCCTGGGTCTTCAGTTGTGTGACCTGTGACTGACTTGAACCAGGCAATCTACAGGGTCTCTTCTTGTACTGCTGCGAGGAGAGTTTCAACTTTCATGATAAAGGGAAAAGAGAAACACAGCCATGTGTCTGTCCTAAAATTATCTTCTGGTCCATGGTGAGCCCCGTATGTCATGATGGTCCCATACGATTGTATGGCCCAGTGACATCATGGCCCTTTCTAATCTGTGCAAGTTCACTTTGCAATGTTTGCGCAGTGACATAAATCACAGTCCTCTGTAGGGAAGTGGACGCACCTTGATACAACAATGCTAAGTGGAATAAATCAGACACAGAAGCTTTGATATCACAGGGCTTCTCTTATATGAGCAGCCTACAGTATAAATGAAATGCAAAGTAGAAAATAGATAATAGGACATAGAAAATAGATCTTTTTCAAAGGGGAAGGGGATTAAGATGTGGAGGGAGAGAGAATGGAGAGGAAGGAAAAGAGGAAAAAAGGAATTGAGATGTGTTGTGAACGTGTGCCAGTGCCATGCAAGGAATATAAACATTATGTACTGCGTGACACACTTCTCAGAATGTTTTTCTGCGGTTAGGTGAGTTACAACTGCAGTAGGTTTCATATAAAAAGTTCAGTTGGCATTTGTGTAGTTTGTCCTGGTGGCAAGTCACTTTCATATGAAGTTTCATTAGACCTTTGTAGCAACTCAGTGATTAGGAATGATTATCCCAGTTTACAGGTAAGGAAATGAAGGTCAGAAAAGTCAAGTGATTAACTCACAGTTGTGAGGTTAGAAAATGGCCAGAGAAGGCTCAACATGGCTGGAGAAGGCTCATCTTCCCAGCACAACACAGGATTGCCCAGAGGGTTTCCTGGATTAGCTTTCACCTTTGTACCACTGCAGCTCCCCTTGCCTCTGCCCGGTACATCTTCTGCATCAAAGCGGCACCTTCCATATTCTCAGTGCCTTTCTTTCCTTCCGGAGTACGTGCTGCGCATGTGCTGCTAGCGCGGCGTTTCTTCCCCCATGACTGTCTCTTCTGCTATCGCAGGCTGTTCTCCAGGTTTTGTTTCTTTCTATTCCTACTGCCTGTTCCCTTGCCTGACATCAAGTAGGTTTTCAATAGAGTTTCAACTAATGAATGAATGTAAATGATGAATGTTGCTCATCAGCCTGGCTGGGCAAAGAGATGTATTTGATGAAAACGGAGTCATCTTTCAGAATCTGTGAGAGGTTGGGTCTAGGATCTCTGTGGATAATAAAATCCTTAGATGCTCAAGTGCCTTATATAAAATGGCATGGTCTTTGCGTATAATCTAAATACTTCTTCCTGTACACTTTATTACTGTTTTTATTTTTGGTACTAGGCACCAGGCCTAGTGCACTGTAAGCAAGTGTTCTACCAGCAAGCTACACCCCCATATACTTGAAATCATCTCTGGATATCTAATATAATGCAAATATTTAAGTAGTTCTTAGTATTATTTAGGGAATAATGACAAAAAACCTTTTATGTATATTTACTACATATACAAAAAAATTAAAATATTTTCAACTTATTGGTTAAATCTGTGGACACGGAACTCGCAGAGCTGACCACGTAGGGAAATCAATCTATTTTGTAATGGCTCCCATGAATCATCATTGTTTGGAAAAAATAAGACCTTGGTCTTAGGAATGTGTATGACATGTTTTGAAATCCATTAAAATTACAATTCACCTTCTTGGAAACTTTGATTGGTCATCATTTTCAAGGTTGTATTCAGAACCAAAATTACATTTGAAGAGCTAAATCCAATGAATAGCATTCAGTCCTGAGCACACCACAAATAGAGACCAACAGGAAATTATGTGCTGTCAGTGATGTGTTTGATGGAGACCTTACTTCTTTAAGGCTCTTTTTATTTCTTTTTCATCCTGGGCTCGTGGATCATTAATTTTATCCCTCACAGGTTCCTTCTGATGGTTGTTTTAGATGACTTTGATAGGATTCTAAATGTCACAGTTCTGTGTAGAGGAGGCAGTTCAAGGTTAATGAGAACCTAGGCCACACTGGGTATAAATCCAGCCTTCTGGATGGACAGCTGTGGGTGACAGAGACTGAAGATTCCTACGTACAAATAACAGAGGCAGCTTGACCTTTACCTGTGGGAGAAGAGCTGACTCATTCTGAGCCAGAGAGTTCTGTTGAGGTTAAAGTTTAGGAAGATGAGCTAGCGATTAAGTTGTGATGGTCAGAACCAAAGAATTTCAAGGTTGGGAGGGACCTTGTAGGAATCTCTTATATGATATATATATATCTCATATAAAATATATATAGGAATATGGGTATATATGTGTGTTATGTATATACACACATCCATCCCCATTCTCCTATTATGCTTGAGGCAGCAGAAAGACTTGCAGAGATCTCAGGAGCAATCAAATGACACAGTGAGTATTTAAATTTTAAAAAGTATTATAATAAAAGATATGTTCCAACAAATCCCCCTCAGAATACTCCCCCTCACTTCAAACACACTTGTCCCATCATCACTGCCAGCTTCTGAAGCAGTTCTGGAAGTCTTCCTTTGTGAGTGTCTTTACAAGGTGCAACAAAAAAAATACAGTGAATGAATGCTGTCACCCAGTGCCAGCCAATGGGAAGCAGGCTCCTAAAAATGTTCCTGAACCACCTTATTCACTGGATCTGGCACCATACAACCTCTGGTTTCACCCCAAAGTCAGAATGACCAAGGAAAAGAAACATTTTGAATCAATTCAAGGCATCCAGACAGCCATGACAGTGCAACTGAAGACATTTGTAAAAAAGGACTTCCAGAACTGCTTCAGAAAGTGGCAAGGATGATGGGCTAAGTGTGTTTGAAGGGATGGGGAGTATTGTGAGGGGGAAGTGTGTCTTTTAGTGTAGTAATTTTTAAAAATTTAAACGCACTTTTTTTTGGTCATACCTCCTACACTCAGAGACTTGTGAACCCCGTGTAACTGTGTGCAAAAGGTGGCACACATGCACAGAGTGCTCACCATCTACACCAACAGCGAC
Source organism: Dinomys branickii (assembly GCA_004027595.1). Classification (NCBI taxonomy): domain Eukaryota; kingdom Metazoa; phylum Chordata; class Mammalia; order Rodentia; family Dinomyidae; genus Dinomys; species Dinomys branickii. Next base: position 45,333 of record PVLD010010141.1, on the reverse strand, counting down.
CCTATCGAGGGAGAGTTTCTCATTTCTCATTGTCTATCGGGGAAAAGGAATTTTCTTTCTACTTCCTAGAAGCGTAGAGCACGAGGACACCATTCCCTCGTGGCTTCCCTCAGCAACCTGCTCAGTGTCGCTCAGGAGATGTCTCTGGGTGGGGAAAGAACTGGGTGTGCCCCTCCAGTTCTTCCTGGGCTCTTCTGCAGCTTCCTGCATGTGCAGTCTGTTGCACGTTGGTTATGAGTGTGAACCACTGCAGAATACAAATCCTTATCAGGTATGTGACTTCAGTGTCTTATCTTGTAAGGTGTGAATAATAATAGTAAATGAATTAAATTAACTAAGTACTGGTGGTGTCTCAAATGTAGTGTCCTTCATAACCACTATTATCCATCATTAGAACTCTTGAGTCTTCTTACTTGATTTGGAATTCAGAAGAGGAACACAGTGAGTTATTTTATTGGGTCTTTTAAACCCCCAAGAGATTCCATATCTTGAAAAAGGTTAAGAACCACTGATAGATTTGTAAAGAAGGATCTGTCCCTGCCCTCAAGGAGCACGTAAATTCATAACATGAAAACTGACACACAAGGTAGTATAGGGTGAGGGCTTTATAAGAGTTAGCAGCCAAACCCTTTAGAATCAGCCAGTGACAGATGATCTCCTCTCATTTTTTAAAAGAAGGCTCTTTGCATTGTCTTTGCAACACCTCCAAGGGCACGTGGGTGGGTATTTGCCATCCCTGAACAATGTCCACAAGCGTGTGTCTGGGAGGATGGTGTATTTATAGGAGATTTGTTTTTCAACCTAATAAATCAGTCCCGGTGCAGTGTTTAGACAGAGCTGTGAGACTGTGACCGGCTTAAGAATTGTCTAGATTCATCTTGATTGGTCCCTCAGCTTTCTGTCTGAGGGAGGAGATTACTTGTTCACATCATTTGGATCTCAAGGAGTTTAGGGGCTACTGAGGCAACCACAATGTAGATTGTTGGTGATTAGCAGGTGTGGAAGGTGTGGTGAAAGGACCAAGTTCTGTGTCTTGCCAAAGGGGCCACAAGTATAGCTTCACAAATGGGTTATCCTTGAGCTCTCTTGAAGAAACAGTAGTGTTTTCATGGTAGATGTGTGTGTGTGTGTGTGTGTGTGTGTGTGTGTGTGTGTATTAGTCAGCCTTCCAGTCACTGACACACAATACCTACACTCACAATTTAAAAGAGGAGAGATTTAATCTACTTAAAGGTTTCAAGAGATTCAGTACATGGTCTGTTGACTTCAAAGCGTAAACACCATGGCACATGGGCATGGGGAGCAGAGCTGCCCATGGCCGGGACAAGGGGAACTGTGTAGAGAGGAATGGGCAAGGGCCACATACAGTACCCAAGGTTACACCTCTGTGACCCATCCAGACACACCCTGGAGCATGTTTCAGCTAATCTAGTTGGCATTCGTTAACCGAATAAAGGTGACGCATCAGGATTAACAGTCACAGTGTGAGTGAATATTTTAGAAAAGTAAGATAAATATAAAACACTTGAATATGCAGACATAGCCTGCTCTCATGGGGATTCATTGGCATGGTACATGAACATCTTAATTTAAATGTTCTGAAGAAAGGCCCCTGCCCCTCCTTTCTCCCCAGAATGCCCTCGTTCTTCCTTAAGACCATCCTTGCTAGTGATTCATACTTGGTGTAGCAAACCTTCTCTCCGGGTGTTTCTCTCCAGTATGTAGTTTTCTAACTGTTTGTGGAGGGACAAAGTCCTTAGATGCTTCAGATGGCTTTGAAGGGTGGTGTAGACTTGAGTGTGTGTGTGTGTGTGTGTGTGTGTGTGTGTGTGTGTGTATGATGGATAACTCAGTGAGGCCAAACAGGCTGTCAGGCTTGGAGGGATCCGATTCAGGCAGGAGACAGCACAGCTGGGTTCCCCAGCAGGAAAGTGCTCTTAGCTCCTAAGGCAAACGTCTTGCAGGCGCTGTAAAAAGGCAAAGACAGAAAGCTTCAAAACAAGTCCCAGAGGAGGTCTCAGAACAACATCTCAGTCGAAACTCTTTGTAAGTGGCATGTGTGAGGGGGACCCCACTGTACCCTGCTGGGTAAAGGTCACATGGTCTGGCGAGCAGGGCTGAATTGGGGCTCCTGGGGTACAGGTCTGGTGTGTGGCTGTGCGCAGGTCCTCTGACTTCTCCAGCCTCAATTTTCTCATCTGTGAAATTGTGCCCTGTCTCATATGAATCCCAAATGAGATGTTGGTAAACAGTAAATACTTTGGCTATTGTCACTGCACCTGGTTACATATTTATTCCACACCATGGAGCTGTCCCCAACACTTCAGTTTAATTGTTAGGAGGACACAGGGCTGTGTCAAAACAAAAGAAATAGTTCCTCTTGTAATTTATATCAGTGCTACAGTAAGGTTGCCTGTGGTGGACTGACAACAGGTGTCAACTTGTAACCCCCAGCTGAACTGAACCAGCCTGGTGCTGGGTATGGGAGGCCCACCTGGGGATTGTTGCCGGCAGCATAAGAGGCAGAACTAGAGAAGAAGAGAGGCTGTTGGGAACTGTTAGAAGCTGTAGGGAGCTGTTGGTTCTCTTGGAGGAGCCTGTCATGCCGGCTTTCCTGATGAACTTGATTCTTCTCATGGTCTGAGGAGCTCAGGACCTTGTTGTCACTGAGAATGGCTTCGGTTCACTTTGGGGGAGCTCTGGTTCTCAGTTTCAGCATCGCTTCCTGGCTCTGGAGGGGAAGGTGGTATGCTGCCGGTCTCCTGGAGAAGCTTACTGTGCTGGCTTCCCTGGATGGGAACTGTATTGTTCTTATCATCAGAGGAGCTCGGGACCTCACTGTTGCTGAGGGTGACTGTGGTACCTTTCGGGGGAGCTCTGGTTCTTTGAGTATCACTTCCTGGCTCCGGTGCAGATCTCAGCCTGCTGGCACAGATCCTTCATCCTGCTGGCACAGACTTCCTAGCTTCCACCACTGACCTTTGGGCCTTCCCGGTGCAGATCCATGAAACAGGCCTGCATGAGACTTTGTCATGGGCTCTAGGTCTTCAGCTGAGCTCATGCAGGACATTACCATGTGATCCAGGCCCTTGGCTGGTTTCTTGGGTCTTTAGTGTGTGGACAGATCTCTTGCACTCTTTTGTGTATATGTTTCTTTGGGTGACTGTTATAAATAATCTTATAAAATATGTGTTCTGTACATTGTTCCTCTTATAAAACCCCCAAACCAGGACAGTGCCCCCCTCCCTCCCTGCTTCTTTCTTCCCTGCCTTCTCCCCAGTTCTTATCCATCACACGACGGGCACTGTGCTGGGCTCACGTGACAGCACACGTTCCATAGGGACGAGGTCTCTGAACCACCCAGTGTGGAAACTGCTAGAATGGGAACAGGGTGCTTGAGGTGTCGTTGACATCAAGGAAAGGGTTTCCTTTGGCCTTTTTTTTTTTTAAGGTTTGCCTCCATATTTTGATTTGTATGTGTTTATTTCTATATTATTTACTGAATATTTGCCTACAAAGTGTCAGAAACAGGGCTTGTCCTGTAGATCGAGTAAAACCAACCTTATCACCATTTGGCTAAGACATACAGGGCAGTTTGATTTTCCAAACACTTTTCTGACAAAATTTCCTTTCTCCTTGACACAGGGTGCAGGGAGGGGGTTTCCCTTTTGTCTAAACTATATGGTATTCAGGAATATTTCCTCAAAGCCTTGTCATTGTACCAAAACACTCCCTTTTGTTTGGACTTTATTCTAGTTTAATTAAATTGAACTCGATTCAATTAGGTTCCTAAAAATTTCTGAGTATTTGCCAGGCGCCATGGTCCAAGGAAAACCGAGGTGCTGCGGCCTCGAGTTCTTCCCAGTGATGGCCACAAGGTGGCAGTGTGGCACAGCGTATGTTCGGGGTGCGGGGTTGGGCGATTGGCTCCTCCCCCAAGGCCTAAGGCGCGGAGATTGTCGTTCCTTGCTAGGATTCGTTTAATGCACACTTCTAAATTGAACTGACAGCTGGTATTATAGCCGTGCGCGTGCAGTATATGTGCTTAATTATACTGTGGAATTCAAAAAGGTGCGAATGTGGTTACATGTGTACGTTCCAAAGCCTGTGTGAGTTCACAGCTTTCCCTGAGGCTCTCTCAGGGACCAGGGAGCTGCAGAGAGCCAAGGGAAGCCCCTGACCCAGCAGCAGGTGGTTCTGAAAGGGCAACTCTGCAAGTCCTGCTTCCAAGGTGGCAGAGAGCCACACTCACGAGCTCCCCTTTCTCCTCACAGCTGCCCTGGTCTGAGCCCAGCCTCTGACCCCTTCCTCTGCTCCCTGGGCGGTTGGGCGGGACACCTGCCCTGCAGCGGACCCTGCCAAATGCCCCAGATTCGCCTCCTCAGGCCTCAGCCTCACTGACTCAGCCCTGCCCACCCATAGAACTCTGAAAACTCGCATTTGCTCTGCAGGACATCAGTGACTTGGAGAGACCTCAGTTAGACCCGGCTTTGCCGTCCAGGGACACCTAATGGTGTGAGTTCCGACACAGTTAGGCCTTTGGGAATAACCAGGAGTGTGGAAAGACTCCAAAAGGCCCATCTCCATGGATTCCTTGGCAGTATGTGGGGTTGAACACTTCCAGTGATGGGGAGCTCACTGCTTGCAGATCCTTTGCTTCTTTCTGGAAGGAATTTGGAATTATTTACAATGTTATTTCTTTGAGCTGAGATCTGTCTTCTGGGAGGCACCAGCCAGGGGTCCTTATTCTCGTCGGGCCATATGGGTAACAGGCACAGATCTTTATTTATTTTTGTGTCCCTGGGGATTTCACACTGAGCTACATCCCTGGCCCTCTTTATTTTTCGTTTTGCTAAATTGCACAGGCTGGGTTCCAGCTTGCAATCCTCCTGCTTCAGCCTCCCAGAGGGGTGGGGTTACAGACACACAGCACTATGGCTGGATCCCTTGTGAACCTTGTTGCATTGCCCATTCTGATCCATGTTTGGGGCACTGTCAAAGGCTTGGCGTCACTGACAGACTCTGGGCAGGTGCTGACCCTCCTGGCTTAGGAACCACAGTGAGCAGGAAGTAGTAGAAGAGAAACATCGGACTTCAGAAATTATCCTTGGGTTCAAATTCTGGCATGATTCTCTAGTTCTGTGACCTGGGGAAATTAGTCAGGCCCTAACTTGTAAAACAGAGGTTATGACACCTAAGTAAATACATTGTGAGAGTTAAATGAAATTAGAAGTTTGCATCAGTTAGGAATGCTTCTAGCTGCAAGTAGAAGAAACCTGAGAGATACTGGCTTAAACAATAGAGTTACTATTTTTTCCCATAACAAGCAATGTGGTAAGTGGCTCCTGGTATTTGTTCATCTGCTCAATAAATCAATCACAGGTCCAAGCTGTTAGTATGTTCTGCTCTTCATCCACAGTGTACTGACATTTCATTCTCATGCTTTTCGCTTCATGGTCACAAAACGGCTGTCACTGCTCCAAGCATTATGTGTGCATTCAAGGAAAGAAGAGAAGGGCAAGTGCTGCTAATCACCAAGTCTGATTTTTTTTTTTTTTGCACTGCTGGGGACCTAAACAAGAGCCTCTCATATGTTAGCTAAGTGCTCTATCACTGAGCTATACCCTACCTGGGTCTGACTCTTCTATCAGGGAAGAAAAACACTTTCTAGGAGTTCCCTTTATCTCCTGCAGTAGCCACTTTCCTGTTGCTGGGACATAATACTTGGCACCCACAACTTAAAGGGGGAAGGTGTAGTTTGGCTCATAGTTCAGGGGATTCAGTCCACGGTTGACTGGCTCCAAGGCAGCAACATCGTAGTGGAAAGCATAGTGGAGGGTAGGTGCTTGCCTCCCAGCAGCCAGGGAGCAGAGAGGGAAGGGAGGAACCAGGCACAACCATATACCTTTCCAGGTCACACGCTGAGTGACCCACTGCCAACCACAGCCCACCACACATTTAAGTATGACCTCATCAGTGAATTCATCCTCTGATGCACGTAGAGCCACCATGACCCAATCACCCTCCAGCACCACCTCTGAACATGGGCCTCTTGGGGGACAGTCAGGGTCTAAACCATCATACCCCCAACAGAGTTTTCTTTATGTCTCATTATCTAGAGCTGGGCCAGATAACCGGTCTGATTTTTTTAAACCAATATTACTCTTGGCATAAAATATTACCAGCAAAGGGGAATAACATCTCTGTGATTCATGACTTTGGCCTGTGCACATCACTATTCTCAACAAAATTGAGTTTTGTTGGCAAAGAAGAATAGGGGATAAACACTAGGTCTGTAACTGTGTGGCTTTTAGAGGATGTCCATAAATTTGTTGACATTCCTCTTTTGGGGAGAAGAGATCTATGTCTTTCCTCCTTGAATCCCATTTGTAACCCAAAAAGGAAGACAGAAACGATGCCCAAAATAGCAGATTTTTACTGTTTGCTTGTTTTTTTTTTTCCAATATCCTGTGCATAAAATGGTACCTTTATATGACTTCAATTTTCATTTTCCTTTTACTTGTGAAGCTGAGCATCTTTTCACAGGTTTATTGGCCATTCCTCAGAAAGCAAATAATTCATTTTTTTATCTGCTCAGATTTCAATGTACCCATTGCTAATTTTGTTTTTAAACAAACATGCTGACGTCTGACAAAGCCTGAGCATGTTGTTTCGTGCTGTTGTCCTTGGAGCTCTCAACTGACCATAGCTTAATCACAAAGGCGTATGGAGATGCTCCTCGATTTATGATGGATGGGATCCCATCCCAATATAACCACCATTATGCTGAAATATCATTAAATTGAAAATGGAGTCAATATGAACGTTATAGCAAACATCACAGTTAGAAACACAGCGTGAAGGAGGGTGTTGGTTGTTTACCTTCGTGGTCAAGTGGCTGCTGGGAGCCGGGGCTTGCCACTGTTACCCGGCATGGCTAGAGTGTTGCACTGCCTAGCCCCTGCCTGGGAAAAGTCATGATTCAAAATTATACCAAGTGCCCATCATTTTGGTGACACTGTAAAGTTAAAAAGAAAACATGAGTTGAACTATTGGAAGCTGGGGACGCTGTAATGATCTCACTCAACAGAAATCATGGTGGGAGATGGTGCCAGCGCTGGTTCAGAGGTGGACCAGGCTGTCTCTGTGCTGCTCTGCGGGTGCCAGCATGCTGGTCATACCTGTCCTCATGGTCGCAACATCGTTGCTGCTGTTCCAGGGATCACATCCTTGGGCCACATGGGAGGAACCAAGAAAGAAGGTGGCAGGAGCCCAAGTGGAGCCTTTGTCTTCTGTTGCTCTCACTTACCGGGGATCAGGTTTTGCTTCCGAGCCCCCTTGAAGCCCCGCTGTCCTGTCTCAGAGGCTCTGACCCCTCTGTGTAGCGCTACTGTCATTGCTGGCAACTAGAAACGGGATCCCATGATTAATTTAGTGCAATCTCAGTTTGTCCCTGGGAGCTGGGTAGATTGCAGCCCAAATAAAACCCAGTCACATGGACAGAGGAGGAAGTGGAGGTTGTGTCGGCGTGCAGAGCGCAGGGCCTCCCCGTCCCCAAGTCGAACACAATCAGAGCATCAGTAAGTTCCTGTGTTTTTCCTCCTAGAACCATCCTATTTTAGTTATTACTTTTGGTAGCACTAGGAATTGAGCCCACGGCCTTTGCACAGGGTACATGCCTAGCCATCTATAACCCATTAAAAAGTTTTCTTTGAGGTAGGAACTGCTAAGTCACCGAGCTGCTCTTGGACGTGTGATCCTCCTGCCTCAGCCTTCCAGAGTGCTGGGACTGCGGCGTATGCTACCGAGCTTGGTTCTGCTTTCGTCCTCTGTCCATTTGCTCTCTCTCTTGGTCCACTCCCCGCCATCCCCCTGGGCCTCCCTCCTGTCGATTCACTTCCCAAACCCCCTGTTTCCTTCTGTCCTGTTTTTCTTTCCCTTTGCAAAAGCCCAGCCCTTCAGTAACCCCTTCGAGTAACACACAGAGGCCAGTGCTCTGCGCCGGCTGGTGCCAGCATACTGGCCATGAAAGTGAGGATTTCCCAGCCTTATGTTTATGTGGCATGGGATACCCAGCTTCAAATCATCTTCCTTCTGAATTTCAGAGTCACCGCCCCAGTCTACTCTCATTCCCAGTGTCTGGAAATCCCGAGTCATCCCGATGCTCCATCTTTGATGAGAATGCGCTTTTTCTGAACTTGCCAGGTTTCCTCTTTGCTCCTGGCTTTCTGCAATCCCACATGCTGTCCTGCAGCACCAGACGCACAGGAAGATCTCTTGGTTAGAGATTTCCACCCTAGTCCTGGGGGATGTGCTTATTTTATGCTTCCAAGAGTTCTCTTCTTACTTTCTCCTTTATTTTTTGCTTCTTAAGAAAGGCTGGCCTTGTAGTTGAGGATGCCCTTGAACTCATGGTGATCTTCCTGCCTCAGCCTCCCAAGGGCTGGGTTCCAGGTGAGTGCCACCACACTGAGCTTTCCCCTCCCAGTTTTTGGAACTCCAGCTGGTTGCTGAGTAGCCTTTCCGGATTAACCCCTTAGCATTTAGGGTTAGAATTTTAGGGCCTGGCTTCTCTCTTCCCTGGTTTGGACGTACTCTCTGTGAGGCATTTTGGCTCCGTTACCCAGACTCGTCGCTGGCTTTTATGTTCGCTCTCCTATCTTTCAATGTCTAAGAGCTCGTGTCTTGTTCTTTGTACAGTTCCTTTCATAGCATCCTCGCACTGTGCACAAAATATCCCTCTGCGGATCTCTGCCCCGGGTTTTCTTCTGTTCCTTAGATTTTCTGCGGCCTGCAGGCTTCCTCGCTTCTGTTTTGTGTTTTGTGTGCAGTCGTGTCCCTTGCAGTGGCTTCTCCTGGGGCCGCCCCATTCATAGAGCAGGCCCTGCAAGATTATCTGGAGGACTGTGTGATGTCAGGCTAGTCTGGCTAAGGGGACAGGAGTACGGGGAAAGACTGAGACCGGGGCGGCCTCCCAGTGGGTTACTCCTACACGTCAGAAGATGTAGGCCTTTGCCCTGGGGCCATTTCCTATCTAGTCTTCTCTTGTTTGTATCAGGAATGGAACTCAGGACTTTATGCTTGCCAGGCAGGCGCTGTGCCACTGAACTACATCCCTGGCTATCTAGTCTTAATACGACCCAACAGTGGGTCTCTGCAGCATGAAGTCTCCGCACTGCTAACTTATTCATGACCCGCAAGACACCAGACTTGCTTAGGCCTCGGTTTCCTTGCCTATAATCAGATGGAACTGGGCTAGGTGACCTCAGAGGACTCTTTCTGCTCTGCGGTTTTGTAATATGATTCGGGACAGAGATTAGTTAAAAGACGGAAGCATATTAGAGGGAATCAACTATGCTAAAATATAAAAATCCTTTGAAGCTATCGAGAGATAGGCTCCTAAAAATCTAATAAAATTTTTGACTTACTGGGGACCTGACTCAATGGGAGATAATTAGAAAGAAACTTGGGAGGGAGGATTCAAGGAGGACTAATATTTGGTGGTAATGCCTTAATTATTTTGGCTGTGCTCTTGGGAGGCTGAAGTCACTGGGTTTTGCAGTCTACCTCGTGAGGCCGAACGGCACATGCAGGTTGGGCGCTGCTGATTGAACAGGGCAGTATAGATCTGGACAGAAGGAAGGGGTATTAGATTTTAATTTATAATAACCTATCCAAGACCCAGGGTCTTAGACTGCCAGGTCCCCACTTAAAGGTCAGCATCCTGGAGGATTGCTAAAATTAGATTCTTGTTTACTCCTAAGAAGAGGCTGTGTTCACCCCCCTGGGGGAAGGGAGTTCTCAAAAGGTGGCAGGGAAAATATGACTCGGAGATTTCACATTTTTGCACTGCACAGGAATTTACCGGGTTCTGATGCGTGTGTGTCTTAAAACTGAGCCTTACTTTGCCTCCTTGCTTAGTTTATTTAGATTGTAAGCTCCTACAGGCAAGGGTGACTCACCCATTGTTTGCAGCTTGTGTTTGTTTGGGCGAATGCATGCATTGAGATGTAAACATGCCTAGAATCCCTTCCTTTCTGTCTGCTTCTAACCCATGTTGAAAATCTATAGGTCACCATCCACGTCCAGCAAGTTAGAAGCAGTCTGAGAATTGGAACTGGGGCTTGTTTAAAAGGTACATCGAGCTGCATCTGATGGAATTCCGAAGTCACAAAATACCTTGAAGAATAACTTCTCAGCCCGTAGGCCTCACTTCCACAGTGCCGGGTGCCACAGTCACCCCAATGTCACATTGCCCAAGTGGAAATACAACTAACCTGCCAGAGTGGTATTTACACAGAGTGCACGGGAGCGTGATGGTGGGGGAGATATTTAGAGGAGATTTCCTGGATTTACGACATTGATTTTTGTTCTTTGTATGAGGAAGAAATTAACATCACTCCTGGAAATATGTTCTCTGTAATAAGCCTGGTTGGCTCCGTGAAATACAACTTAACCAGTTAGTTTTCCAAGCGAGGGGCCAGGGATGGATGCAGAGAGGACTAGCAGTCTCTCTCCGAGCAGGCGCTCTGTTAAATTGCAGGCGCAGAGGGAGAGAGCTCGGGTTGCCTTTGGGTTTAGCCAGGCTGGAAGGCAAGTTGTTACAGTGTGCATCTAGAATTTCCCCCTAACTACCATGCGGTCAGAGGCAGCACTTTGGGAAGTTGTTTGGATCATGGGGGCGCTATACTGATCCGTGGATTAGCGGATGCTTTCACAGTTAATATACTGGTAGGAGGGGATTGGCTGGAAGAGGCAGCTCACCTGGGAAGGTGTATCTCCCCTCCTGGGTCCTTCCGTCACTCTCTCCGCTTCCTGGTGACCACGACTTGAGCAGCTTTCCTTCTCCCACACTATTTCTGCCTTTGAGTGAGCTGACCATGGACTGAATCCCCTGAAAACCTTAAGCTAGAATAAACCTCTTATGGTGGATTGACAACTTTTAGTCAATTTGTAACCCCAGGCTGAACTGAGTAAGCGCGGTGCTGGGTGTGGGAGGCCCGCCTGGGGATTGTGGCCAGCAGCATAAGAGGCGGAACTGGAGAAGAGAGGCTGTTGGCAGCCGAGAGAGGCTGTGGGAGCTGGTAGAAGCCGTAGGGAGCTGTTGGTTGTCTCGGAGGAGCTCATCGCGCTGGCTTTCCTGATGAACTCGGCTGTTTTCATCCTCCGAGGAGCTTGGGACGTTGTTGGCACTGAGAATGGCTTTGGCTCACTTTGGGGAGCGCTGGTCCTCAGTTTCAGCATCGCTTCCTGGCTCTGGAGGGGAAGATGATGCACTGCCCATCTGGAGAAACTTGCTGTGCTCGCTTCCCTGATGGGAACTCGGCCATCCTGATCACTGGAGGAGCTCGGGACCTCACTGTTGCTGAGGATGGCTGTGGTACCTTTTGGGGGAGCTCTGGTTCTTATTTTAAGGGTTGTTTCCTGGCTCTAGTGTAGATCCCTCAGCCTGCTAGCACAGATCCTTCATCCTGCTGTCACAGACTTTCTGGATTCCACACTGACCTTTGGGCCTTCCCAGAGCAGACCCATGAAACAGGCCTGCATGAGACGTTGTTGTGGGCTCTGGGCCTCCAGTTGGATTCATGGGAGGCATTGTCATGAGCTCTAGGTCTTCAGCTGGACTCATGCAGGACATTACCATGGGATTCAGGCCCTCAGCTGGATTCTTAGTCTATAGAGTGTGGACAGATTTCCTGTACTTTCTTGTATATGATTCTTTGGGTGACAAGATTATAAATAATCTTGTAAAATATGTGTCCTGTATTATATTGTTCACCTTGCAAAATAACCCCCAAACCAACACGCCTCTCCTCCTAAGCTGTGGGAGTCAAGTATTTTGTCCCAGTGATAAGAAAGTGACTAAAACACAAGCCTTGGTTGTGGAAGCTGATTTAAGAAACGACAGTTGGCGGAGAAGGGGAATTCTCCTCACCGCAGCGCAGACCTGGGGGCCGCTTCTTTTTTCAGTGTTTGTGTTTCTCAGAAAGCCATTCATCCATGCATCTATTCAGTGACCTTTCCCAATGCTTGGACATCGTCCTCATCAGCAAGGGTGTAAGGAATTGCTTATAGAAAGCCACCAAAAGCAGGTGCATAGCAGTAGAGTCTGGAGATGTAACTCCTGGGGAGACTCAGAATTTCCTTGCAAAATGGGAAACTTAGTTTCAGTAACACCTAATGGCTGTCATCTTTAGATCTTGGTGCCCAGCACTGCATCTGGCCTGCACTTTGAAATCAGCCCTTCTAAAAATACGCTTTTCATCCCTTTCTCCTTTCTTGGGGATCTGCAGTGACTTCCTGTGTTGCTTGCTGAACTCAAGATCAAAAGCCTATGCCTGAGTTTCAAGCCTTCTCAAAACTACACTTCTCCTTCCTCTTTGACCACAGAGACACCTCACTATCCCCCACCTCCAGAGGGTGCCTTTCCCCCATGCTGAGACTGCTCTCTGTCAGCAGGAAACTTCTGATACACTCTATGGCTTGTTATAATGGTGAGTGAGAGCTGCTTCCCAGGGCTACCCCCACCCTCCAAACTCAAAGTGCTTTTGCCCGGAACCTGTGCACACTCCCACAACCAGGAACTCAGGCTTAAACCTGGTCACTACCCTCAGCATTGTGTCCCCATGGGCACAGCCAGGGACACATTTTGTGTCCATGCTGCACAGCCCTGTGGGTTCTACTCTCTGCCCTTTCCACTTTCCCTGCTTGCTTTTTGTCTACCTGCTTATTCAGATACTTCCGATGTTCCAACAGCCCACCTAGCAAACTTCATCCATGCATTTAACCACTGATTACGGAAGGCCTACAGAATGCACACAGCATACAGGACACTGTGGAAGTTATGGAGTTTAGTCCAAAGCAGGGGGAGAGACACTGGCTCAACAATGGCCTGCTGGGCCGTGGGGTCTGTGGGAACCCAAAGCTGGGTATCTGGTTGAGTCTTCTTACCTGGGCCCCTGAGCTGATCTGGGTTGGGGAGAGGGAGGCTAGAGAAACCACGCAGACTTGGGTCTGAGGCTGGAGGTAGGAGCAGAGGTTACTCAGCAAAGGGAGTATCACGCAGCATTAGCAGCATGGACAAAGGTCCTGGGGTGAGAGAAGCAGCATGCATCTGAGGAATTGATAGTAGACACGTGGTAGCCTAAAGTACCCATTTCTTCCAAGGACTTTTCAGAGTTATATCCTAGTGTCCTCTCCCTGATTCATCATAATTTAACAAGCATCAATTGTGCACATTCAGAGAAGGCCTAAAACTCAGAAAGACCCTGGGAATACAAGGACTGCTGTGCGCGCTCAGTCCTTTCCCTCTCCTCATGCTTCGGCTCCCTGCTCAGAATTGTCTGTTGTTCATGTGCCCTTCCCCAGGCCCCATGAGGCTGTAAATGACCCTCTGAAGTTGCATTTGTTGAATGAATGTTGTGTTTAATTAAAGCCAGTGGGGACATGGCTATGTCCTTAGCCACCCTGGGTCTGGCAAAGTGTTCTGTGTATCGCTTTGCATTACTCTTTAATTGTTTCACGGGCAGGGTTCCCTCCCAGCAGACCACAGAAGGACTGGTAGGTTTGGAACTGTCTGCACAGCATTCATCTAGGAGCTCCCAAGAATGTGTCCGGGTCCAGCTGATAGATGCAAGTTTGCAAGTCAGAATTCTTCACCCTAAAGCAAAGTTCTTGGAAGCTTCTAGGAAAAGATTTAAGCGCCAACAGTAATAGTAATAACAAAATTTAGCTTAACTCTCCTAGCACTCCAGTGCCTTTGTGCGAATCCCCTGCCTTTCCAATACAGGCTTCTGCGTTTATGGTATTGCAGAAGAAGGCACTTAGCCTGCCAGGTGAGCGCCGTCTGTATTTCAGTTTTTTGACATGTGAGGAGCCGAGCAGGCAGAAGCAATCTCGGCCCACTTCCCATCACAGCCGCCTGGGTGACTGAACTCTCCCACACAGAGGTGACTGGGAAGCCCGTGGTGTTATTATTGCGTCTGTCCATGGCTTATTGCTTCCATTAAAACAAACGGGGGCTGAGATGGGGTCCCTCAGCGCGGCTCCGCGGAGGTGGCCCTCGGCCCCAGGGGGAGGGCCAGGGGTCATTTTACATTTTACACCGCTGCGGGCCCCAAGCAGGGAATTCTTAGAGGAAAAACTCGTTAGCCATGGAGCGGAATTCTATCTGGGGCTTTGTGGCTCGGTAATAACCCTTCTGGTGACCTCACCCAGACTCTGAACTGCAGATGTGAGGGCCGGGTGGCATTCTCTTTTGTGTTGTAGATAGTGGCTTCGGGGAAGGGGAGAGGGCGCGGTGCACGGGAAGGAACGAGACCAGGGGAGACTCCGCCAATTACCGCGCCTGTCTGTTCAACAACAGATAGAATTAATTCGGAAACCCAAACAGTCTGCAGAAAACCGAACACAATTATCTAAGAAATTAAGTTATACCGTTGCCATGACCTTTAATCAATCATCCAACCGTTAATGTTAATTTTGTGATCTAAAAATCATAGTTCTATTTGCATTTTAATGGCTGCTAAATGAGTGTCATCAGGAAGAAATAATGGCAGGGTGGCCTTTTGCTACAAATCCTTCCTTCCTAATGGTGATGCACAAAGCAAGGAAAACGGTGTTTGGAAAAGGTTTTGTTTGGCCTTGCAGCAGATGTATGCAGCTGCCCTTCTCAAATGAAAAAACAAGCAATTCCCTACAAATACCACCACCTGTTGTTATAAATAAATCCAAGCTGTAAAATGGAACGGAAGCTTAATGGTAAAATCATTACATGCATCCTCCCTCCCTCCTGCCAACCCTTCCTAATGGCCTCTTAACAACTTGTTCCCCAGTCCTGTACCTTTTTAAGCTTTCCACCAGCTATTAGGCCCCATCCCTAACCAAGAGAGATGGCCTGTGGATTTGCGGCTAAAAATAAAAAGTTCCCAACCTGGAGGAGAATGATCACTCCGCTATTTGCATGGTCTCAGCAGCTAGAAGCTGGCTCCATGCCACTCTGTATTTGGGGTCTCCTTTGAATCTTAATCCAGATATCCAGTGGCAGATTTCACAGTTAATGAATCTAACCTTCAAGTAGGAGCACAACGTCCTAATTAAATCAGGGCATCGCATGGGGATCTGCAAGTTGTTTATAATTCGGCAGAATCTTGTTTCCGTGAGTAGTTATAGGAAATTATAAAGCATTCGAATTGGAGTGCTAGATCCTTTAATTATCCTGTTACCCATCTCTAACCTCCTTTTGCCTACACACTTTACCACTCATCTATAAATATTGATTGTTTAGCAAGCTCAGGGTATTATACTTACTGAAAATATTGTGTTTTTCCCCAGAAACTCAGCTCTTTTCATTCACTCTCTTGGGAGAAGGCCTCTATGAATGATTTCTTTGGATGAAAGACATCTTGAAATTATAAATTTGGAGCGGGGGGAAGCTTTAAAAACCAAGAACTTCAGAGAATTTCTGAGTAAAAGAGATTCCTACAAATAAGGAAGGAAAAAGAAAATATTAGAGACAACTGCTAACTTTTTTCTTTAAAGGCAAGATGGGGTGGGAGCCGGGAATGTTCCAGCAAAGACTGAGACACTCCATTTCATAAAAGATTTATTAGCAGTGACAGAGGGAGATTGTTGAGTGGGACCCTGATAAACGCCTTGCCTTTTCTCCCCTGCTTTAAAATTATGGGTTCTGTCCATAAAGTACTGATTAATTCATATTCACTCAATGACGTACTCTTTTTTCTTCCACAGCGAAGATTGTAAGCATTATACTTCAACAAATAAAGAACTCTGGCTGGGTTGCACACTAATTCATTTAGTGCTGGAACTGGTACTACAATTTATGCGGCTAATCACAGCAAAGCGGGCAAGAAGCTTTTCTTTTACTGTGACAAGCCCTGCCTACCTTTCAGCAATTTTCCCTCTAAGGTATTATTAATTTCTAAACTTCACAAAATTGAAGACTTATCTAAGACCCTTTCAGGTGGAGTGGCGTCATAGGTAGCAACCCCCCAAGAGAGAAATTTCTTTGCTTTTCTAAAAGACTGACTGTAGGAATTGGAGTCTTTTCTTGTTTAAAGAATCCTGATGAAGTGGTGTCTGTTCTAGATTTCCAGGGGGAAGTGGGTTGCATTTGAAATACAGTATTTAGCTCAGAATACTAGGAGGGTCCAGGCTAAGAAAAATAGCTGAGCCCCTAAGAGGAGGAGAGATGCTGGCCTGCAGGTGAAGGGCCAGGGTTCCCCTGCTTCGTGAGGTGGCCTAATGTGTTATTCTCCTTCCCTCCCAGAGAGTCGGCAAGTATTTTTCAACTTTAATGAATCCTAAGATATCAGAGTAAATGCTCCTATTTAAGACACGCAGATGTAGAGGGTCATTTGTGGAAGAGTAATTCCACCAGCTAACATTGTGCTAGACTCTGCTCTGGACTGTTAAGACGGTTCCATGAAAGAGGGTGCCTTACTTCTGCTTGGGAAAACAGCAGACTGTGATCTCCCTGAGCACCGACACCATGCCTGTCTTATCTCAGGGCCCAACTCTTAGCACATGGGAAGTTAGATATGCATTTAACAACTGTATGAATGAGGTTGTAAGTAAATAATGAGGTTGTAAGTCCACATTTGGTTTTGGGTAATTTTGATTTGAGAGACTTTCAGGTATTGGCGTAAGCAGGTGTCTATGCTTTTGGATAATTCATAAGTAGTTAAGAGTCTAGTTCCAATAGGTAGAGCCATCAAGTTGTGGTGGAGCCTGGGACATGCTGTAGTCTAGGAGCTTTCTGTCAAGAATAAGACTGACTTATTGAAATGTGTCTGTGGGCTAACTTGGAACTAAACCTAATTGCCCTTTTTCAATGCTACCTACTCAGTGTTGGACGGATGCACTTCTATCCTCATGTTACAGTTCAGCTTGGAAAGCATGGCAATTGCTCAAAGTCATATAGCAGTACATGGCAGACCTGGGATTCCAGGTCTCCTTTGTGCTCATAATGGACATGTTTAACCACCTGGAATCTAAGATGGCCAAAGCTGGGAGCCAAGTACAGCAGCACATGCAAGGTTGACACATGGGGATGAGAGTTTAGATGAATCATAGGGTGTTTAGTCCAGGGCAGGAAAGTGTGGGATTCCTGGGCCTTTTAATCTAGGATCTCCTTAGGATCTTAGATCTGAAAACTGTGTTGGACTGGATGCGTTTGTCCTTAAAGAGGCTGAGTTCCAAGCAGGTTGGTGGTGAGTATGAGGAAAGCTGAAGCACAGTGTGCGGGGAACCAGTGACTGGCACTGAGAGACAGGAAATACCCTCATTCAGGGCTAGAGTATAGGACTCTTGGTTCAGCTGCAGGGAAAGTTGGGATTTACAGCTGCAACCTCGATATGCATGCTGGGGCACTCAGGCAGTGGTGGACACAGAGTAAATTGTGGTGGGCTCCATAAGGAACTGGTTGACAAGAGGCCAACCCTTGTGTTTTATTTGGGTACAATATTATCCTAGTACATGGAACTGAGCTGGAAGGAATCAAGTTGCTTCAGTCACCAGCGCTTGAAGGTGTGATTTAGTGGGGCCCAGACTACCCTACGCTCTTCTGACCTCAGGAAATAATCATACCTAAAGAAGAGACGCTTAGGTTCATTTTTTACCAAAGTTTATATTGTGCATTTTAATCTTTCTCCTTTGATAATAATGATGACTAATATTTATTACACAACTCACACGGGTCAGGAACACTGCTATCACTTTGCTTGCATCTCATTTGATCCTTCTAACAATTCTCGGTGGTATGCGGTGCTGTCATTGTCTCCTTTTGTAAGTAAGGGTCAAGTAATTCGTGTAAACTCAAGTATCTAGGAAGTGCAGAGCCAGGGCCCTATGGACCAGACTGCTGCAGAAGGTGTTAAAATTTTGAAATTTTTCCTATTCTTGTGAATAAGTAGACGTTATGAGCCCACACACCTGGGGAATCCCACACACCGTCCCTTGATCAGTAAACCACAGACTGGTGAGTACAACGCCTGGTCCCTGGAGCTGGTGTCTGTTCTGACAGGGTGGTCCTTCTGCTCAATTAATTAAAAGACAGTATATTTTAAAATTACATTGGTTTCTATTTTTAACTGATCAAAATTGTATGTATATGTTTATGGCATACAACATCATGTGTGATGTATGTATATATAGTAGAATGATTAAATCAGGCTGATTTGCAGATGTATTACTTTACATATTTCAGTTCCTTTTTTGTGAGAATACTTGAAAACCTAGTGCTTAGCAGTTTTCCAGTATACAATATATTAACTACAGACCCCTGAATATACAACAGATCTTGAATTTATTTCTCTTGCCTAACTGAAATTTTGTGTCATACCTATTTCTGGACCCTGATATACAAATTCGGAATTTGATCTCTTTTTTTTGGTATGTGTGTGTGGTACTGGGGATTGAACTAAGGGCCTTGTGCATGCTAGGCAAGCACTTTGCCATTGAGCTACATCTCCAGCCCTGAATTTAACCTCTGAATGGAGTTAGTTTTCTTGGCCTGTGAACATTCTGGCAGGTGGGAATCTCCAAGGCTAGACTTTGCACAGGAGCATGTCAGACTCCCCAGGTTTCAGCTCTGAAGCTTTTGCCAGTGTTCATTCCCCATTGGTAGCTCCATTGAGGGCCATCTTAAAGCCCATTGCAGCACCCACAGCATCAACCCAACCTTTCTCTCACATTTTTGAGGGGTTACCTTTTGCAAATGTGCTCATTAAAACTCACTTATATTTCCTGCTGTGGCTTCTTCTGGGGCAGATGGTGAAATAGTAGAGGGCAAGTAATGAATTTTAGGAGCTTTAAGGTATGAGAAATAATCAAAAAATTCAACGTGTGTTTAAGTAAAAATCATCATAAAGACACAATTATCACTAACCCCCTTCGGAATACTCCCCTTCATTTCTAACACACTTAGCCCATTATTCCTGCTACTTCCTGCAACAGTTCTGGAAGTGCTCTTTCATGAATGACTTCAATTGTACTGCTATTGCCGCCTGATGTTCTGAATTGATTTCAAAGTCATTTTGACTTTGGAGAGGAGCCAGAACTCATACAATATCAGGTCCAGTGAATAAGGCAGATGAGGACACACTAGAGTGCTTGTATGAGCCTGCCTTTCTCGTGGATGATATTTGGCAGCAGCATTTACCATACTTTTGATCATATTTTATAAACACTCATGAAAGAAGTCTTCCAGAGCTGCTTCAGAAAGTAGACAAGAATAACGGGATCTGTGTGTCTGGAGCAAGGTGGAGTAATGGCAATGTGTCTTTTACTGTAATAAATTTTGCTAAATTTAAACATTTGCTGTATATTCTGATCGCCCATTGTATTTCAGTGCAGATGAATGAAAAGAGCTAGGATATGAAGGTAGCTGACTTAAGTTCAATTCTTGGTTCTGTCAGTCATTATCTGTGTGACCTATGAAGCCAACTTTGGTCTCTTCCTTTGTAGAATGGGGCAGTTATACCTATACTCCTAGATTCCCACCATTTGTGTAAGTCTTTTTTTTTACCGGAGACCAAATAGCTATCATAACAGATATAGTCGACTACACAGTGCAGTTGTGTAGTCCTTGGAGGGCTTGAGAAATTGGCATAACAGACTATTTATAGTCTCTAGGATAGAATCCACACAGAATACTGCATTATCCTCTGCTCTAAAGAGCACATGTGCTTTTCTGTCTTATTTATTGTGATGGGTTTGTTTACTGGAGCCTTTCTTTTAGAACTGTCTAGAACTTTTCCAATTTATGTGATTCCAAAATCCCTTGATCAGTAAACCACATTTCCAAAACTAGCTGAAGACGTTTCTCTTCTGTCCCCAGCCTCACCTCACCATCCCCATGAAAGCATACCCAGCCTTCATTACATTTACCAAGATAGACTCAAATAAATCCTACTGTAGATAAACAGCCTGAAAAATTAACCATGGGTGAGCAGGCTGCCTCTAAATGAGTTCTTTAAAGGGCATGCTCTTTAAGGGGAAAAAAATCAACCAGGGAATGGATTTGGAGATAATTTGTATGTAGCAGGTGTGGCCTGATAAGACATAAGAAAGCTCCATTTATGACTGTAGAAATGCAATACGCCCCCCATCATAGTCACCTATATAAGCAAAGCCATTTATTAGAACCAGATATATATCATTAAAGCATTTGTCAGGAGTGAAAATTCATAGATATTAAAATAATAATAAAGTCAAATTTATTAAGTACTTGTTATGTACACCATTTCTTTAACACTACTGTTTCTATTTTACGGATGAAGAAATTAACACCCATGAGGTTTATTAGTTGATCTCAGTCTCCAGAGCTGGGAGTTGGAAGAGCAGTTCTCAAACCCAGGGGACATCTGGTAATGTCTGGAGACACTGATGGTTGTCACAACAGGAGTGAGGGGGGTGGATACTAAGGAAATCTAGTGGGACGGGGCCAGGAATGTTCATCTCTCCTGTATCAAGGGACCATTGGTCCAAAACGTTAATAGTGCTGAGGGCGAGAAACCCTGAGGTCGGTGGAGTGGCAGTAGCCTGGTGTTTTGATCCTCAGTTTATTGCTTATTTTTCTACAAATTTCATAAGATCACAGTGCCACAGGGCTGCCGTCACTGGCTGTATGTTTCTTCAGGCCTGTGCTGCCCCGGTGGTACCTGCTGATTTCAGGTGGGATCGTTTTGTCATTCCTGTGGGTTTCTGCAGGACAGGATGCTGACTCTTCCGAATGTCACTTCTGGGTGGATGCAGTTGGGGAGTGTCTAGTGTGCGGAGGATAGAGGAAGAGTCTCTCCGCAATGGAGCAAAGAAGATGTGTTGAGGAGAAAAGTAGACTGGGGATTTCTAAAAGGTGTTCTTTTGCCTACCCTAAAAATAATGCCAGAATCCATGTATGTAGTACTCTCTATTTTTCAAAGCGCTTGTATATTCCTTAACAAATATTTATTGAGGAGAAATTAAGCAAGGTATGGTCCCAGCTGGACAAAAGCAAAGAGCATGTGTAGATAAGATTACTTCCTGGCACAGCCCAGCCCTTGGAAGCTCATGATCATAGTCATGGCTGGAGCAGAGCCCATACAACTCAGTATGATTTCTTTTAAAAAACTAATTTCTTCATGCATTTATAGAGTTAACAAAAATTAAAACTTTGCTGTGCATATTTGTGTTATAGTTTGGATTGTAAATGTCCTCCAGAGACCTATTCGCTAACGGCTTGATTTCCAGCCTGTGGTGCTATTGAGAGGTGATAGAACCTTCAGGAGGTGAGGCCTAGTGAAAGGAGATTAGATCCTTGGGGAGCGGGTGTATCCTTGAAGGGGATATTGGGCCTCCTACTCCTTCCTCTCTCTGTTTCTTGGCTGTCATGAGGCAAGGCCTCCTCTACCACACGGTCCCACTGCCATGATGCACTGTGCTGCCACAGGCCAAGAGCAACCAGGCCAACTAACCAGGCACTGAACCCTTTGACACTGTGAGCCAAACTAAACCTCTCTCCTTTCAGTTATTTATCTCAAGTACTTTGTCACAGTGTTGAAAACTAACACAATTTACTTACTCATTTTGGCTAATCTTTTATTTTCCCCCTCAAACTGTTATTATAAGAAGTTTCAGTCAGATGTTGCAATGCATGCCTGTAACACAGCACTGTGGGAGGCTAAGGCAGGAGGAACATAAGTTTGAAGACAGCTTGGCCAACTTAGCATCTTAGTCAGACCCTGTCTTAAAAAAAAAAACCAAAATCTTGAGCACATAGCTCAGTGAGAAGGCCCTATATCTGCCTGTCCACCTCCTTCTCCAGCTAGTAAAGACTTCAGCATATGCACGATTAATTAAATTCCATAATAAATCCTTTATGTTTTATAAATGTAAGTCATTTGGCTTTCAGTGGCTTTCTAGTGAAAAGCATGTACTTGAATTTTGAATTTGGAATGTTCCCTTTTCTGAGGAGGTCTGTATAACTGAATCACATTGATTGTGTTTTTTTTTTTTTTTAATTTTTTATTTTAAAGACAAAAGAATAGAGACATATCAACCATACAGACATAAACCAGAATAACACAAAAACAATAAAGGGAGTACAAAATGAATCGCACTGATTGTGACTGTAGAATGTCAGACCTTCCATCTTATTTCACGTGTTCTTTGTATACATACCATTGACATTAGCATTTAAAAATTTTGTCTTTAGTCATCTAATCAAGTTTTGTTTGGTCTTTTCCCTCTAACAACACACACGCGCGCGCACACACACACACACACACACACACACACACACACACACACATATATTTTTTGCAGTGCTAGGGATGCAACCCAGGGCTTCATTTATGCTAGGCAAAAGCTCTACCACTGAGCTACACCTCCATCCCAAACCTATTCCATTTTTTTTCTAACTTATAGTTGCTTTTAATTTAAAAATTAATTAGGCTTAATTATTGAGCCTAAATGTCTACCTCAAGAGATGAAATAACTTAAGCTCTACTTCCTTGATCCATTGTTGATCCATTTCAAGGTTTTGGGCCAAAAACTCATGGACTTAGAGCATGTCAATTTCTCATTTAAGAAGAGGGACAAAATTGAGGTCCAGGGGTAGAGAAAGATTTTCTTCTTTTGAAAACCCCCACCACTTCTGAAGGGAGGGCGGAAGATGAGCCCCGCCCCCAGCATGCATTTCACGTTTCACCTTGAGTTTGGACAACACACAGTAACACTGAAAGCTCCCAGACAGATGAGAAAATGCCACTAGATTGAAAGGATTAACGAAAATGGATTTCTCAATTCATTGTAGAAGTTTAAAAGCTTTTCAGGAGAAATTCTTCCATCTCTATAATAAAAGAATTTTAGCCTATGTTCTATTAATCTTTATGTCCACAATGGAAAGCCTTTTGCTTAATAATATCCCTTCAAATATTTGAGGACTATTCTTAAGTCTCCTTATAGACTCCTTTCCTGGAGAATAAATAATCTAAATTCCTTTAAACTTTTCTCATAAATTCTTCTTCTCATTCTTTTATTAGTCTTTATAACTTCCCATGAGCTTTCATTGAATTTTCTATCTTGCTTCCCAAAATGTGAAGCTGAGAAAGGACAAAGTTCCATGGTACTGATATTATGGCTCTGTTATGGGTTAGATGTAAAACTTCCCCCCAGAGGCTCATGTGTTCAGAGGTGGGGCTTTGGAGTGGTGATTGAACCATGAGGACTCTAATTAACCAGTGGATTAATTTATTATGGATTCATAATTTGATGGCATTATTGGATAGTGATGGAAACTTAAGAGGTGAGATCTGGTTGAAGGGAGCGAGTGATTGCGGTGTGACTATGGGGCTGTATCTTGTTTCCAGCCTCTTCTTTTTCTCTCTCTTTATCTCTGTCTCTGTCTCTCTCTTTCCCAGCTGCCATACAATAAGCAGTTTCTCTCTGCCATTCCCTTCTCTCATGATGTCTCTGCCTTGACACAGACTTAAAAAGAGCTGACCATGAACTGAACCCTCTGAGACCATGAGCTTCAGTAAAACTTTCCTCTTCTAAATGGATCTTCTTTGGAACTGGTCACAGCAGTAGGCAGCTGACTGACACAGGCCAGTGCCCAATTTTGGTGTCCCTGAGGGCAGTGGCCATTTCTCATTCAGTTTTGGACTCATAGATAAGGGGCTGGGAAAATGTTTTTCTGAGAAGATCCAGGTAGTGAATATGTTAGGCTCGGCAAATTGAGAATCCATGTCGACTGTTCCTTGAGCAACAGTTTTCTCCAAATGATTGATATTCTTCTCTATATTTTCTATATAAAAATGTATAAATCATTCAAGAACCATGCCAAGATAGGCCATGTGGCCTGTGGGTGTAGTCTGTGTAGTCCTTCCTTAGATTCTAGAGCAATATATGGCACATGTTGGCATTCATAAAGGTAGCTGAGTAAAAGAATGCCTGCATCCATGAAGATTATTCCATAGTTTCTTTCTCTTCTATTATTTTTCAGCACTTCCATTATATTACAAACTCAGTGAGTTTGTTCACTAAGATCTGCAGATCTTTCTCTGCCACACACGTGCATAGTCATCCCTTTGCGTGCTATTTAACGGGTAGTTCTATTGTTTGTTTCTTACTCTTAAGTTTTGGTGGGGTTTCTCAGCTAAGCTGCACCTGCTGGTGACTTTGGAGCTCTCCTTTAATGTAGTGAGGCTATTTTGAACTTTTGATACATTCACTGCACTAGTTAGATGTTATCTGTGGACTCAGTGACTGAGCACAGGCCAACTGACAGAGGCAAGATACCAGACCCTGTGGAACCGCTTTGACTGAGGACCCGGGCTCTCTGCATTCCCACGGCCCTTACTTGTCTTGCAGGGCTTGGGGAACTCATTTTACTTGTTTTCCTGACATAGATTGGAAGGAATCAGTGAGGCTCACAGAGGAGGCTGGAACTAATGACAAAATACAAAAAATCCTTTTCTTTTTGCCCTTTAATTGTTTGGCCTATAACGCACACTTGGCCAGTCCAAGGCTGTGTGGAGCTCCAAGTCATTAGAATAGTTGCCAGGATAAGCAGAATTTGGACAAAACCCTCTTGACAGCACAAACCCGTAGCATCAAGTGGACACAGCTGCTTTACAGAATGCGCAGAGACTGACCGGTGAGACTGAGCACATCTTTCCGGCCACCTTCCTTGTCCCACCGCTGATTTCAGTTGAATCCATTGCTAGGTCTGCAGATGCCTTTTTGTTTGAAATCCCCCATTTGTCTGTAATGTCCCTATTGTCTCTCTCCTCCAGGGGCCAGTGGGACTGCCTCTAAATGGTTACTGGGTCAACTAGGAGCCATTCACAATCACTAGCCTTCTCCCTTGGTGCACAGCAGCCCTAAGTTTAACTGGATATGATGACAAGGTGATGGGAAAGAAGGCAAGGAGCACATCCCCTCCTTTAAGTTCAGAACTAGTTATTAGGTGGTTACAATATTGAATCTCAGGGAACTGGGAAGAGCCCTACTTTGGCTCCATAGGGGTGAAACACGTTTCCCATCCCCCACGCCCGCCAGTCTGCTCTTTCTTTCCCTCGCCCCTCCTCTTGGTGTTGTGGCGTTGCCGCCATTTAAAATGTTTCAGAAAGCTGCATTTATTTACAGTGACTTCCTTCTTAACTAGCGGAGGGAAGTTGCAGAATAGCCAACCTACTGGTGGGTCAATCTTTAACATTTCTTTCAAATGTTGAAGTAAAGAAAATGATGACAATTTTAAGTCTCTGTTAGGTGGAAATGATGTATGAGGGCTGGCAGACAGTTGAAGGTCACAAACCGGGAACTGCCGCTGGCTCCACGGCTTGGAAGTGTGGAAGGCAGAGAGAAATGTGTTTCTCTTGAGTTTATGAGAGTCCAAGTTTGGGAACTTATCAGTGTGTGCCTGGGATTTGCTGTAATGTGCCTCTTTAGCCTTCTCATAAAATAAGCCAGTGTCTGATTAAAGTTGGTTGGTTTTCCTTAGGGATGAAAATTAATTCAGGTGGGCATGGTGACACATGCCTGTAATCCCAGCACTTGGAAGGCTGAGGCAGGAGGACTGTTGTGAGTTCAAGACCAGCCTCAGCTACAAAGTGACCTCAAGGCCAGCCTGAACTGCAAAGCAAGACCCTGTCTCAAAAAGACAAAACAAAACCAAAAAACAATCTGCTTTTTGTTTGTTTTTGTTTTTGTGTTTTGCAGTACTGGGGATAAAACTCAGGACCTTGCACTTACCAGGCAAGTGCTTATGCCACTGAGCTGTATCCATAGCCCTCTAAAAAACAAAAAACAGATGAAAATTAATTTATTTTAAGTTTAAGTTTAAAATATCACGTCTTTGTCTGGCTTATCCAGTATATATACTCACTCATCTGTGGGCACCATGTCTCTTCCCACTTGGTGTGAAGAGAATAATACCAAGGACACTGAATTTGCAAATTTTCCATCACTAAAATTTAGAGAACTTATTTTAAAATGTTTTAGATTCTGGGTATATATTATCCTTTTTGATTTTTGTCAAAGATCCTTCTTTATCCAGTCAGGATGGGCTCATGCATGCAGGGGTAGCAAAACTATTTCAAAATCTCAGTGGCTTTAGACAGAGAAGGTTAATTTCATTCTTAGGCTGCATGCCCATCATGATCCACATGGATCCATCACCTAGAAAGAGTAATTTTTCCCCCCTCAAAATATCCAAACAGTAAATATTTTAGGCTTTGCTGGGCAAATACTGCAGCTATCAACTATGCCCTTGTATCTTGGAAGGAGCCACGAATATTGTGGAGAGGAATGAACATGGCTGTGTTTCAATAAAGCTTTATTTATAAAATCCAAAACTGGCAGTGGGCTAGATTTGGTCTACAAAGTCTGTAGTCTGTTTACCTGGTAAAGGAAGGAAGAAATGTGCTAAGTTCTGCTGAGATTCTTGAAGGCTCAACTCTTACTGACATTTCAATGGCCACCACAAGCTACATGACCCCACCTAACTTCGTGGAGCTTCAGAAAGCGCTGTCCTCACTTCTCCTTGGAGTGAGAAGAACCACATATACCAGTGCACAGCACAATGATGACACAGCACTCTCCTTCCTTTAGAGGGGCCCAGGATTTCTAGGCTTGCATTTATTCCCCAAACACTCATTGGCTGCAGCTCTATGTTTTACAACTCAGTTGCCTTGATGGGTGTGAAATGAACTTGAGAGACAAGGAAAATCTAATTTCCAGGAGTCATTCTAAATATTAAGTATGTGACATCTTTTCTTTAAGTCACCAAGGTTCTGTTTGAGTCCTTGCACTACTCTGGTGAGATTAAACTCATCCATCTAACTCATTCGTAGCTGTTTAGATTTCTGGTTAGGCTTCTGAATCCAGACAGTCACCACATGCACTTTCCCTCTGGTTATTAAAATAATTATAGTCATAGAAGTCCTAGGTTCTCACCCTTCACTGGCGCTTGGTCTTGGAGGCCCCCTTGGGCTCAGCAACCTCTTTCAATGTCCCTAGGGGAAGCACAGAGCCACAATCTCTACTGCTTAAGGGCCTTCCCTCATCTTTTTTTGAGGTGGTGCTGGTGGTGCTACGGATTGAAAGCAAGATCTTCACATTGAGCTATAGTCCTTTTTTTATTTTTACTTTTGAGAGAGGGTCTCACTGAGTTGCTAAGTTGCCAAAGCTGGGCATGAATTTGTGATCCTCCTGCCTCAGCCTCACAGAATGCTGGGATGACAGGTTGTACCACCTCACCTGGATCCTTCCCTGTGTTTCACCTCACCGCTTTCTCTCCAGCCTTGTAAATGAGAATTCCTTTCATCCAGCAGAGGGCACTATGCACCAAGTCTAGAGTGCTCAAATCCTTCTGCTAGAGGCACAAATTAAGGATTAATGAAACCCATATTCAAACCCTGAAACTATAGCACCTATCATAAAACACAAAACAAAATACCACACCAGGAATGTACTCTATAAAAAGAGAAGAAATGCGATTTATTAACAACTTGTACATTCCAGAAGGTACAAACTACTTTGTTAAATCAACCAAACATTTTTAGGGGATGCTTCTTTGCTTATAAACTCAGGCTTTTTGAAGCAAAGCCTGCCTCACTGTGAGCTGTTTAGGTGAGCTCCTTGGCGTCTTGGGGGCCAAAGCTGCGGATTTGGTCTCTTAAAAACAGAATAACTTGCATTTTTCAGACATCCTCTCCCATAGGAGAGTGGCTACCCCTTCGGAGAAACTTAGAAATACAGGAAGAAGAAATAATGAAGTACAGAGGTTCTCTAAGTGCTAAAATGGAAGATACCAACAGTTCATAATACGCAGAATTTTTGAACATACAACTTGGGGGCTATAAGCTTTTGTGTTGTGTACTCTCAGTTTAGTTGTATCTAAGCTTCTACCTTTGTGGGTTGTATTCTCAAGAAAGCCATCCAATCCCTCCACCCCCTTTAGCTGTGAGAATTTCTCCTTAGCTGCGAAGCCTTTCTCCTGGAATTTTGACTATGGCCATTAGGTTTCTGTCCCCTCTCAGCCTCACTTTTCTTGCCTGTAAAATAGACAGAATTTAGTGCCCCTCTCTGAGGATGTCATGAGGTTTTTTAAAAACTGTGTTCTTTTGTTGTTGCGTCACACAGTTTTGCAGACTATTTAAACTCTCTGTTCTGGTTTATATCAAGATGGCCCCCAGGACCCTCGCTGTGCTCATGGGGTGGGCTTTTGGAAAGCGATTGGATGACGGGGACTTACAGCCCACTGGCTCCTAGGAGGTGGGGTCTGGTGGTAAGGGGCGTCCCCAGGGGCGTGGTCTGGAAGGGGTTATCTTCCTTCCCTTCTCCCTCTCTTTGCACCTACCTCCTGCTCACCGTGCTGCCCCGTTGTGGCTGGTCTTGCCTGGGACCTACAGACGAAGGACTGAAACACGAACCCCACGAAACCTCTCCTCCTTTAGGTTGCTGGTGTCCGGTATTTGGCCCAGTGATGAGGAAAATAGCAGACGCTTCCCTTATACTCCCCCCAGCCATATCGCTCCCGTATAATCTCTGGAGTAAATTTACATTCAAGGGTACTAGCTGTCGATCAAACACAAGAGAGGAAGGCGATTGCAGGCCTCTCTCCAGCGGTATTCTCTTGAGGTAGGGAATTTACTTCTTTTTCCCGATTAATCTTTTCGTTATCACACAGAGCTCTCAATATATTCTTCATGGTCTATTAAGCCTCTCCATAGAGTTTTTGCTGGAATGATATCCTTTGGGGTTTTGTCCTCTTTGTACAGTTAAGTCAGGTAAAAAAGATATACTATTAGTGATAGCATTCATAGTGGTTAATATTAATTGCCTACCTCCCATGTTCCAGGCACTATGCCAAGCACTTACTGGATACTATGTTATTTGACCTTTATCAGACTCCTATGGTATATCTTCATTTTACAGATAAGGAAACTGAGGGCTAAAGAAATCAAGAAATTTAGCACAAATCACACAACAAGCAGGTAGCAGGAGGAGTCGAGCCATGTGCCATGCAGACTTTAGCACTGCATTCGATTTCCCTAAAATGTGTTTCCCTAGTGAGAAACTGAATATACAAAAGGACAAGGGCCAGACCATATATAAAAATAGCACTCTGACTCACAATCTGCAGCAGCCAGCCTAGCAAGCAGATCTATTATTTACAGGAACCGGTCGGGAAGACAGCCTGCTATCTCCAAGTCTGATCACTGCCGCTAGCAAATGGTCCAGGAAGCCAAACAATAACCACGGGAGGAATTGGCCCCAAATGGCCAAGACTTGATTTCTAACCAACAGCATCCTTAATTTTTGTCCTATTTTCTAATTTAAGACCTAACAGGGAAAAACAAATATACACCTCTTACCAGGCAGTAGGATGCCCCTGAGCCTGCCTGCAGCCGCCCCGGGCCACCAAACTTCTGACCAGGTATATCCGAGGCCTTCCCTCTTCCCCACCATAACACATTTCCCTTCTGTCTGCCTTTGAGTCTCAGCCAGATGCAAGCAGTAGTGACTGACTTGCTATCTAACAAGTTCTGAATAAAGAGCCTCGGTGTGTCCTTATTTGGTTTTTCTTCATTTATTTCCACACTGGTCTCCATGTATTTTCTGTAGGATACACTGATTCTGCTTCTTGCCCCATATCAATCTGCTTCCCATGGTGATTCATATGAATTCACATTTGACTAGTCTCTCTCCCCTCACCTTAATATTCAAGTTGACATTCCATCAGTGGAGACTTCTGTCTCTCTGTATGAAATTGCTCACACTGGAGATTTAAAGTCCTGTGACTTTGTCAATTAAGGAATTGTATTTCTATAGCTTTAGCTTTCTCGGTTCCAATCTGCTATTGCAGTGACCTGTCCATCAGTTGTCTCAAATGTCCACTGTGGTCATTGGATAATACCTTGACCTCTCTTGCTGGGGAGAGAATTTTTAGACGTTTGACAAACATTTTGGGGAAATTTAAAGAACTTCAATTCTGAGCACAGTAGAACTCTCACTGCTCAGAAACTCTGTCTTGTGGCTGTTTCCTTTGTCACATGATGTAAATATGTCTTTTGGTCCTGCCAGACATTTCCCCAGGGGTTAAAATAGCCCAGCTGTTGCTTATTGTGGGATTTTTATGTCCAACTAGTTCATGTATAAAAAAAAAGAAGAGCATGTAAAGTGAGGCAGGGAACATCTCAGCTAGAAAGTGAGGCTTTAGTCCTAAATTGCTTCAACTGTCAGGGTTTCCATTCTGTTTTCTAAGGTGCAGAGCGCTGGTTCTGTAGCACAGACCACTTCACGGACACTCAGTGTGTCAAGGGTTATGTTAGGAATGCAGGAAGCAAAGACGTACGAGATTCTTGTCCCTGGGCAGAGGGACAGGCCACGCGCGTGAAATACAGGGACGACATAAGGCCTTACATTCTGAGTGTGGGATCAGCTGTTCCTCTTGCTGGCACCAATAACAATTGGGTCGTATCGGTCCATTTCTGTTCACTTCACCGGACTGTGATCCATGGACGAGGAGCAATGGATCTCGCATGCCTGCTGTTTCCCTACACCCCCGTCCCTGATTCATCCTCAGTATGTTAACAAAGGAGCTCTTTGGTAAAAAAAAATAGTAAGTTCAAGTTCCTGTTCTTCTACATATTTATTATGAGAACTAGGGCAAGGTAGTCTTTGTAACGTCCTGAGTGTTCATCTGTAAAATGGGACAATAATAATTTTAGAAATTCATTCTAACTCATTCATGATTTGTACATTGCTGCCACGTGTTAAACATTCGGTAAGTGTCTTCTGCCACATTTATGAATTCTGTTGCTGTGAGTCACAGTGTTACAGATGATGTACACTCCATTGTTGAGAGGAAGGGAGGGTTGCTGGGTTACACCCTGAAAGTTGGGTGTTTCTCTGGGGTGGGAGCCAAGTGAATACATGCCAGTGTTGTGTGGAGCGAGAGCCAGCTATAACGTTATGCAGCCCTTCTGAATAGCATGCAGTAAAATGAAACCTCTAGTTAATGAGGCACAAAATCTGTAGATTCGCAGAAAAGACTGAGACATTGGGAACTCCTGTTCCACACTGAGATGGTTGGTCAGTCCTCACCATAGGTACAGGTAGAATCTGATTTTTTTTTTTATTAGTGCTTTAAAAATAATATCTTGGTTTGTGGGAAGATTTGATAAGGGAAGTTTGTGGTTTCGAAGGAGAAGAGGGATTTCCTTCAGTACTTGGAGTAGTGGAGAAAACTGCTAGGGCCTCTAAGCTTGGCTCTTGTCACTTCACATTAGATGCTGTGAATCTTAATTTCCCCCACTGCGACTAAAGCCTTGTTGTGAGAATTGAATGAGATGAAAGATATGAATGTATCAATGCAACCTTTAGTTGTTCTTAAATACTGGAAATAGTCTGCTATCATTTTTTCGTTCTCCTAGTGGCAGAGAAAGTAACATTTGGGAGTTGTACGAGGATACTAGAATAGTTATCCCAAGATGGGAAATGAGTGTATGTACAAAATTTAACACTGACTTACTTAGGAATGGTCCTCTGATCCTCTCACAGAATGCATTCTGCTTTTCTTCAGTTGTAACAGAATCTCTCCTTTTGTACTAGCCACTTTGCTTGGAGTAATTTAATTTTCCAGACTCATCTGAGGCAAAGCATATGCGAGGTGCAGTCGTGGACAATGAGCTGTAAGAGAAAATGGAATATGCAACCTACCAGGTGTTTCCTTAAAGAGAGGTGATAGAGTCCCTTCTGCTCTTTTCCTCTTTGCCGGAGTGCTCACGTGATGGCTGGAGCTGCGTGGCGCAATCACGGGCCTGAAGGCCCAGACCTCGTTGGAAGATGGAGAAGCCTGGGTTGCTGATGACTATGGGACACCGTGTTGGTCCCGGACTTCTGATGCTATGGAGGGAGGAGATGCTTCTGTCTGTCCAAAGCTACTGTGTTTGGGCTTTAGTCACTTTCAGAAAAATATAGCTCATTATTTAATCATTTATACAGTCATTTAAGAACATGACTTTCAAAGGAACATTTTAACAGGCAAAGTCAAGGCCCCAAAGAATTCTTCGCTAGAATTTATTTTGAAAAATGCAGATCCATCAAAATAAGGAAGGAAAACAGCCAAGCCTAGTAGTTCTAACAAAAAGGCTGGCAAATCAAAGCATTGATTTCACATTACTCACTAATGGAAAAAAAACTACCGGATAATAGTGTCAGCACGCACAGGTTTCTATAATCCAAATTTTTACATCAGTTTGGCCATGGTGACTACAAACTGCTAAGAATCCTGATAACAGTGAGTGAACAATGGTACTTCTCCTTACACTGTATTTGGAGATAACTTGTGATATTGTAAAAACATCACACCTATGTATTTCGTTTTTGTACTAACACATATTTTAAAAATCAGGACGATACCTGCAGCATAATCATATCAATTTGCATTTGCATTTTTTTGCTGATAGTTCACTAATTATAATGATTTGATAAGATTAAAACACAACCAGTGTAAGAACAGTCCTTCCAATCTCTGGAATAATAATTTTCTCCTGTTTATGTGCTGTTTGGAATGCAGTTGCTGGTTCGCCTTTGAGAGAATGGGCCCATTTTAATTGTAGTATTGGATATCACAGGGCTGACGTCTTTTGTAATTATTTTGTTACACGGATTTCCTTTCCTGTGTACCTCTTGGCCACATTTTATTAAGGAGATCTACTAGAAGTTGCTCAATCCAGTGATGGGGCCACCCCTGCTGCGAGGGCTTCCTGAGTACTCTGGCTGGAGGAAGTTTGCAATGACCTCGACGGCGATAGTTGGTACCACTCAATTTGCCCTTCACCTCAGTGTTTTATAAGTGTAAACTGGTGATTCTTTTTCTTCACTGTAGCCATTTCTGTGTTGTACGTGGGGTAGGCATCTCATGAACGTTTGTTAAATTTTCACCCAGTGGCCGTGTTGGCTGAGAGTAGGTGTTAGGGTAGGCTGGGCTTAGCTGATACCCCTGTTAAAGAATATATTGATCTTAATTTCACAGTAATTCTTTTAAACTTTAAGCAGTTAATTTGTCACAAAGGTGACCTGCAAATGACCTTTGGGCAAGAATTGATAATAGCTTGGCCAGTACATTCTAGTGATTCTTAAAAGCAATGAACTGGAGAGGATTGAATTAATTACACTTGTGAGTTTATGCTAAATTTGTATCACTGCTTTGTGCAAGGCTCTTCTTATTATTTGCTTATTACTTATTTATTTTTATCTTATCCCCATTCCCAGTCCTTAAAACAGTCATAATAACGTATTTAATATGCATCTTTTCTTTGTATATGTACTTATAATGGGTAATAACGCAATACAAATAAATAATACTATGCAGAACGTATTTATACTGGGGTCTGCTCTAAACCTTTTACAGATAATCATTCACTCAATTCTCATAACAACCTTATGAGTTAATTACCTCTACTATGCCCATGTAATAGATGAGAGAACTGAGGCACAGAAAGGTTAAGTAACTCGCCAAATGTCACATAGCTAGCGAGCAAAGAATCTGGGGTTTGAACCTGGGCAGGGAGCCCTTGAGTCTATGCTCTTAATCATGGTCCAACACTGCAGTGTGTCCTGTGCTTTGTGTGGCTGCATTTTCGTTTCTGTAGTTGGTACTGTAGCCAACACTGTCCCAAGCATCACTTTTGCCTTCCTCTTTGCACTCGACCCTTTGCGTTTAAGAAGTGCCCACGTTACTCGGTGTGTGCGTGATCCGTTCTTCCCATTGCTGTCCCCCAGAGTGAGTATCTCTGTCAGGTTTTGCCTCTCGGCTTTCCCAGTGAGGATATTCCAATTTCCTGCCTCCACAAATAATGCTGCACCAAACATCCTCCCTCAGGACCTGTCGGAGAACCTCTCTCGAATATAAACCCTGATTTCTCTTCATGTACTGAACGGTTCACTTCTCTGAGACAGGAAGCGGGTAAATTTACAGCTCATTTCTGAAAAAATGACTTATGCTACTGCGGTCACGTCTCAGGCGCTCTTCTGGAGAGAGGATCATCTCAAGGTGGAAAACAGATACTTATTTTATGAAGCCAGAATCCTTGTGTTTACTAAATAACCACTTTGTAAATGTTTATTCATTCTGCCCCTGGGTGAGGCGGTATAGGAGGGCTGAGCCTGCATGGCTAAGGCATCCTTTCTCCCAGAATAGGAAAGCAATTAAGTATAGGACTCAAATTTGGAGCCACAGGGGTATAGAGATCAGATCTGCTGATTGCATGTGCAGAAAAAGGACAAGTTTCTTAAACCTGC
Source organism: Dinomys branickii (assembly GCA_004027595.1). Taxonomy (NCBI): domain Eukaryota; kingdom Metazoa; phylum Chordata; class Mammalia; order Rodentia; family Dinomyidae; genus Dinomys; species Dinomys branickii. Next base: position 11,019 of record PVLD010010141.1, on the reverse strand, counting down.
TGAGGTTCAACTTTCTCTTGTGTAATACAGGGATATTTGTGTTTGTTGTGAGGGTTAAATGAGATAGTGGATGCAGAGCACCTTACATAGATCCTGGCAGGAAATGAACACAAGGGTCAGGACACTCTTGTTCTTGAGAACCTCCCAGTGGAAGAAGAGGTAGATGTTTGTCCAAATATACATGATGAAGTGTGTAAAGACCATGACAAGCAACACGGGCAAAGGGCAGTGGGTATCCAGAGGGAAGGGTGTGGAAGGAGAATTAATAGTCGTACACCATGTAACGATGCTTCAGTTGGTGACAGATCACATACATGATGGTGGTCCCATGAGATTATAATGGAACGGAAAATTCCTATCACCAAGTGACACTGCAGCCATCATACTGTCACAGCATGAAGCATTACTCGTGTGTTTATGCTGATGCTTGTGTAAACAAACCTACTGCCCTGCCAGTTATAGAATAGTGTAGCAAAACAACTATGTTTATGGTTTCACTGCAGTATACTTTTTAATCGTTAATTTAGAATGCCTTCCTTCTATGTATGCCCAAAACGTTTACTGTAAAAGTTTGCTGTGTTATAGCTTCGTACGTCTGGCATTTACTGTGTGTCTTGATTGCATCACTTTTCCTTGTGCTTGATTTAATCTTGTGTTGCTGAGTTCATTGTGGCCTTAGGAGCAACAGATTCCATCATATGCACGGATGCCATCTCCTTGTGGTTTATAGTAGACTGGGCATCTAGGTTTGTGTAAGTACCCTCAATAATGTTTCCGCAGTGAAGCAATTGCCAAGTGCTGCATTTATCAGAAAGCAGTCCCATCATTAAGTGATGCAGGACTGAGGTTACCATTCATTTCATGCCTACCATGTTAGAGATGCTGTCTCATAGGTATTATTTTATTTTATTCTGATCCTCTAAAGTGGGCACGCTATTTCTATTTAACGGAAGTGGAAACTGAGGCTCAGGGACAACTTGCCCCTCAAAGTTACTCAGCTACTTGTGGTGTAGATTCGAATCTCTGTTTGGCTCACTCCAAAGCTACATTTGTTTTCAAAGACACTGAAGTGGAGCTGGCATTTGATCTGCAGCACAAAGGATGAGCAGCCTTTCCTAGATAGACTGAATGTGCCAACATTTTCCTTGGCACTTTAACTTTGGGGTCTTTTTAAAGAACTCAGAGATGATAATTCATTATCATTAGAACACGTTTACTCAGAACCCACTCTGGCTGGATACTAGAAGTGCAAAGACTAAGAGCTAGTGTCTCTCTATCATGCAAGGTTTATAATCTCACCCACAATCAGATGAAAAATGGTGCAAATTTGCATAAATTAAGTGCAGAGAGATGGTATAAGCATCAAGTGAATCTGGAAGGAAGTGAGGTCAGGGAACACTGAAATGGACGAAGGGGTCCTGGACAGCACTGAGAGACTTGGGCTGGACCTATAGAGCAGCAGGGGCCATATCTGCAGTCAGAAGAGGGATCCATCAGTCTACAGAAAGTCAGATTTTACTTCCATGTTTCCCTTCAATGAATAATAAAGTGCAAGCTTCTGGATCAGTCCTGTGATGTGTGTGCAGGTGCTGTCCTCAAGCGTGGCACAGTGACTTTTCCCTGCAGTTAGCACAGATTGCTGCTGCTTAAACTATAGCACCTCTGCCAGCCTTTACGTTTCTGATTGGTTTGTGCTTGGGGTGGTGTTGAACAAACATAGCACTACTTTACTAAGCAGAGTCCAACTGGAAAAGCCAGATATTTGTGCTACCAGAAGCCTGGGGCCGCTAAAGACTGATGGAAGGGAGGGGAAGAGGGGCTTCTCTTCTGCGGTCTGCTCTTTGGCATTACTAGGTGTCTCAGGGCGCTGAGGACAATCTTAAAGGAGCTTGAGGATGCCTTACATTAATACTGCTCATGTTCCTGGCTAAGGTGATATTAAGGTTTGTTAAATACTGAGGAGTGGGGGCGAGAGGTTGGGTTTTGGTTTGAGAAGGCACCATTAGCAGTGAGCAAACAGCACTCACCAGGAGACCTAATCTATCCCCATCTCATGGGCTGTACAGTGGACTGGAGGAATGATTGGGACAGCAATCGTGTGTGTGTGCGTGTGTGTGTGTGTGGCTGAATTCTGATATGTTTAACTTATTGAAGATGTGATGTTAATGTAAGAGGAGAGGGGTGGTAATTCACGTGCATTTTCTGGTTTGTCAGGAGAAAAGGGTATGGGGGAAATAGAGACACCTTTAGACAGGGCTCAGGTGGTAGACTGTGAGTGAGTAGGATAAGGAGTTTGGGCTCAGTCATCTAGGGCAGTGGCAGCAGGCTCTTGGTATCATTGAAAGTGCTAAAAGATTTGCCATCATTGGTCTCGAGTGGCAGTTGTCTTTGCAGATGCAAAGCCAGGAGATTTCCGTGTGAAGAGAAAAATTTTAGGGGGATGAAGTGTGGCAACTATGTGTAGTTCACACTGCCGGGAAGACTAAAGGTAAGACTTGAGGAGTCCAGGTGGGCCCCTAAAGTTATGTAACTGGTATCTTTTACTGTAGTTGAATGAGGTTGCTGGTTAGTATCTAATCTCTGATTTTTCCTCTGAGTTAAAAATCAACTGAGAAATACATGTTGAACTTAAATGGAGGCAAAATATTGGATGTTTTGTTGGTAGCAGTAGAGTGGAGGGAGGACATAGCTTTAGACCATTGCTAAACAGGTGTCCTATTATTTTCCCACCGTGGAAAGAATGTGTGCCACTGCCACCATTTGGGTCTTGAATTTTCCCCAAGTCTCATGTGCTAAAGGTTTGGTTGCGTACCTGTGACCTTACTGGGGGAGTGGTGAGACCTTTGAGAGGTGGAGCCTAATGGGAGGAGGTTAGGTCCCTGGGCACGTGTCCCTGAAGGGCTCGTTGGGACCCCGTCCTCTTTCCTCTCTATCTTTGCTTTTCCATTGCCACGAGGTCAGCGGTTCTGTTCTGCCATGTCTTCCCTATCACAATGCACTACTTTACTGCAGGCTCAGAAGCAATGGACCAAGTGATTATGGTCTGAAACTCTGAAACTTAGAGCCAAAGTAAACTTTTGCCTTGATTAAGTTGACTTATCTCAGTTCTTTGTTACAGCAACAGAAAGCTGATGAGCAGAGCCAGTGGTTTCTCTGGCCAGATGTGGGGCCCCTAATGGTGTGGACATAGGGGCTGCCCATGAAGAAGGCCTGTGAGGCACTGACCCAGATAATAAATGCAAACTCCTAACACCTATGTGACAAAGTGCGTGAATCCTTCCTGTCTGGGCGCGAGTGAGCAGTGGGCAGGGGAGGCAGAGGTTTATTCCATGACGACGATTCAGTAAATTTCAGAAATGCAAGGAGAAGGAGGTGAACATCTCCTAACAATGCCAGACATGATGCAAGATGAAAATGGAATTGGGAATGAAAATTTGGCCTACGTTATCCCTAAAGAGTTATATAGTGACCAAAGCTTACCATTTTGAGATAAGTTGCCCCTCCAGCAATCTCAGGAGAAACACAGAGGCTGGGTGACTGGCATTGGAGAAGTGACTCCTTGAGGGTCTCTTGGTTAACCACTTGTCTGTTTTCCCACACAGCCTTCACACTCTGTGCACAGTTGTGGTTGACCGCAGCCTGAGTGAATATTTGGACAAAATCTTGGGAGCTCTGAAAGAAATAATCGCGCTCTCTCTGTCTGTCTAGATCTCCCTCCTCCTCCCTCCCCACCTCTGTGTCTTGACCTATAGGTAGGAACCGTTTGGAAGAAAGGAAGACTCAGGAAGAAGGCCTCTGCTTTTTTCCATCTCCTACATTGTCTGGGCTGAGAATCATGATGTGTGAGCACCCAGCCCTCCCGGGTTCTCCTTTCCCAGCAGCCCATCCTCAGCACATGCCCCCTCCCTGTTCCTCTGTATCATAAACTTAGCAGGCTGCTCTTCCTTTTGAAGTCAGGGAGGTCAAGTTCTCCAAGAAAGCCTGCTTGGAAATAAAGCTATCCCAACCCTGTAGATCTTGGTCTACATCTTCAAAGGTTCAGATTTTTAAAGGGAGAAGTGTGATTAATTAGCATCATTTTTTAAATCCTAACGTTCATGTCAAGATAAACATCCCAACTGTGAGATTCTTTGCCTCCCATTTCTTTTTCAAAAATGTTATCAAATTGGCCACCATGAGCTTGGTACTTGGGTTAAGGATTTCGACTTTACCTCTTAAATAGCTGTGGTTGTTCTAATACAGTGTTTAAGATGAGAGACAACCCAGACAGGCACATGAACCCACAAACACATGACACCTCTGGACAGTAAACACATCTAAACCCCAGGGTCTATAAAGAACTCTGCAGAGCAGCAGACAGTCATCCCTTGGTTTCTGGCGTTGCGGGGGGTTGGTTCCAGGATAATCCTTCCAGTGCAGAAATACACAGATGCTCAAATCCTTTTATAACATAGAATTTGCAGATCACCTATACATATCCTCCAGTTTATGTAATTTTTAAAATTAATACTTATTTACAGTGCATAATGTTCACATTCTTTGTGTGGAGTTGGTACACACACAAGGCACCTTCCGTCCCTTTTTCATCCTCTTTCCCTCCCTCCTTCTCCCTCTTTCCATCTCATGATCCCCTTGCCTTTTTTGTACATGTTTGCAGCACCTGCTGTTTACATTGCTTGTGTGGAGCTGGTACATACCTGACATATCTTAATTCCTTTTCCATCCTCTTTAATCATTGCTAAATTACTTGTATTACCCAATATCATATAAATGCCATGTAAACAGTTGCCATGCTGTGTTGTTTAGGGAGTAATTTTCTTGAATAATTTGTACCTGTAGTTGGTTGAACCCTTGGGTATGGAAGCTGTAGGGGGGTGTTGACTGTACATGGACAGGTTCATGCATACACAGCCAACACATGCATGCTCACATACCACAATAAAACACACACACCATACCCCTGTAAACCATGAACCCATACTCACACCACATGGATGAATACACACCATACATACCTGTCCAACACACATAGAGTATACATAAACATACACACTGTTTACATATATCACACATATCACATGTGGGTGCTCCAGTGTCATACATATGCACATCATATACACAACACGTAAATCAGGAACACTTATGCAAACACCCCTCTGTCTCACCCCACACTATGTGCGTACATGCATCTCACAAGCACATGCATGTACTACCAGAGCCTATGCAGAAAGTGCCCTGGCAAATTCTCTCCTCCTCCATAGTTCTGGGGTTTCTATAAGCATAGGACCGTCCTATGTGCACATAGGGACATACAGCAAACCTCTGAACTTGTGGGAAAAGGCATGGCCAAGACACTAGGTAGCTCGGTCCTTGTGTATAATTCCACTCCCATGCCTGTCCCTGACCCGGGAGTGCTTGGCCAAAGCAGCACCTGCCCCAGAGCCTGAAGTCCTTACTCCTTTGCTTTTGATTAAACTGTACAATGAAACTGCACAGTAAAGGGCAAGGCATTACAATGTTATTTCAGTGAACAGTTCACAAGCCAGTGTTGCCTGAATGGAGAGGCTTCGGAGTTTTGTATTGTCACTGACTCTTTGAGGATGGCAGATAGAAAAAATGACTGTGGCCAGAGTTTGTGGAGGTGGCTTCACCTAGAAGACAGGTTGAGAGTGTCATGAGCCTTGATTCAATTTCCTTAAGGATAGGGAAGGAAGGAAGATGCTGCTGGTGGTGGAATCAGATAAACAGGGCTTGTAAGGATCTCTCTCTCTCTCTCTCTCTCTCTCTCTCTCTCTCTCTCTCTCACACACACACACACACACACACACACACATTCCTACTTTTAAAAGTCAAACTTGGTGTAAACAGCAGTTTGTTCTATAGGACTCTCTGTATGTAGATCATGCAGAGATTTCCAGCCAAAATGGTTTTACTACAAAAGGCCCCTGAACAGAGTGTAGACACTATCCTCCACTAAAGTCAAGCAGAACAGCAGCGCCTGAGGAGCTCAGAGCTGAAGGCTGATCCCAAAGGGAACCACAAGGTGCCCAGTAAATGTGAAGTGACTGACTGTTTTCATCATGACCTCCTCAGTGTGCTTGGAGCCATTTGTAAGGGTCTTCCCTGAGCCCACACGGAAGAGGACAGACAATTATGTCAGAGTTTCTGTTGTTCTCAAAGACACATCTCCAGGAATGGAGTCCCAGGTCATATCATTTACCCTGAAGAAACTCCTGATAAATTTTGCTCTTTAAAAAAGCTTCTTTTCTTTGATTAGCAGTAATACAAGCTTTTCCTTCTAAATATCTGTCCTTATACATCAAAAGCCGAAGATGAAATATTCATTGTTATTTGCACAGAATAGTATCTTTGTGACTTGTTATCTATTGAGCTAGATGTTATGAAGTGTCTTCCAGGGCTCTGACAGAGGCTAGGATTTTTTGCCTTTTGTGGCAGATACCACTGAAAGCATAATGATGGGGTGTGGGTTGGGGCAACCACCACATTTTCCAGACCCATCAGAGAGTCAATGGGTTTTGTACATGCACAAAACTTCCCGCCCTTTATCCTGTTTCAATGGAGAGAGGTGAACTGACACTGGGTGATAAGCTGTTCTATCAAACAGATAAGAGGGTTGAGAAAATTTTGTCTTTGTTGTCTGGTCTGGATTTATGATCAACGCTCTTCTGTTGTTTGACTTTCTGAAAGCAAAACTGGCAGAATGTAGAGAGATGGTGGCATAGCATTAGGTGGGTGCACACGAGTCCGTAAGGACGATTTCTAGTTAGAATAACCGTGTCTTATTCGAATTCTTGCAAAGCTTTTATTTTCCTCCTTTGAGTGATGGACTCCAGGGTTACTCTGTCCCTGAGCCCCAGCCCCAGCCCTTTTCATTTCTTCTTTTGAGACAAAGATTCACTAAGTCTCCCAGGCTGCTCTTCAACTCCTGCCTTAGCCTCCCAAGTAGCTAGGGTTACAGCTGTGGCCCACCAGGCCCAGCGGGAAGGCTTTTGAATTGTTGTCAATTTTGTTTTAAAAAATGAAAACTAAATAGATGAAAGAATATGATTCTGATTCAGAAATCGATTTGATTTAAAAATTATAATTCTGAGGGGGTGGGAACAGTCTGCTTAATGGGTCTGGAGTTTCAGTTTTGCAAGATGAAAAGAATCCCTGAAATAGGGGTGGTGGGTGCCCAGCAATGTGAATGGACTGAGAAATGGTTCTGATGGTGAGTTGCATGTTATGTGTAGTGCACTAAGATTTCAAAAATAAAACGGTAATTCATAGAAAAGTACTGGCGATAGAATACGTGTGTGTGTGTGTGTGTGTGTGTGTGTGTGTGGTGGGTTAGATATCTAGCCCCCTAGATGTCCTGCTTTTTAAATCTTTTTTAGGCTGGGAGTGGTGGTGCACGTCTGTAATCTCAGCACTTGGGAGGCTGAGGCAGGAGGCTTGTTGCGACTTCGAGACCAGCCTGGGCTATAAAGTGAGCTCAAAGCCAGCCTGAACTGCATAGTGAGACCTTGTCTCAAATAGACAAAAAAAATTTTTGTTTTAAATCCTTTAAACCTTGGTCTGAATCTCTGAAATTGGCCTATGAATGTTGTTGAGTGGGTAAAGTGCAGCCCACGAGCCTGTGCAATTGCTAATGTCCTCTTTTGTTTTAACCTGATGTAAACTATGGTGCTCTGACCAAATCTTTAGAGATTTAATTATGCAGGAAAATATTCTTAACCTCTCCTCACTCTAAGCCAGTCAGTTTACTACTCATCTATCTTTTAAAATAAAACCTTTGGCTTCTTTTATCTTTCTCCCGCTACTTCACTCAGTCATGCGTCGTAGTACCTCCCCTCTTCAGGAGATATTTTAGCCTGTACTCTTTTCATGTTGGCTTTTTAAAGAGAACATGTCTTTTCCCAGTTGTGAGTACACTGATAGGGAAAGAACAATAAATACAGAGCTAAGAGAGCTGGGTTCGAGCTCCAGCTTTGCAAAGTATCGCTTTGGTCCTTGGCATCTCAGTTTCTCAGTTGTAAAACAGGCAATCGCTGCCTCACCTCTGCATCTGTTGAGAAGATCTACAGATGTGATACAAATGTTTCATACTGAGGGCTTCCTGCGTGTTACACACTGCTGTAAGTAACAGGGGTGTGAACCAGCGCAACCCCCAGGACACAGTGCAACTATTTTAAAGATGAGGAGACCGAAGCAGGATAGGAAAAGGAACTGACAAAGCAGCTCAATGGTAGAGTAGGGCAAGTTGAGTCAAAAAGGGAGTACGATGTGGGATGTGTGCGTACCAGCTTCACACAAGGAATGTCATCAGTCTTCACTGCAAATATGGACCAATAAAAATAGTAAAGGGCTGTTGTCCTCCAGAACCTTCACCCCATTTTAGTTCCTGACATACAAGAGCAGCTGACACCCAAATCCATTCTAGTGTAAAACTAGAACTAGAAACCCAAACCTTCTTTTTTTTTTTGTTTTTTGTATCTGGAATCGAACTCAGGACCTTGAGCTTGCCAGGCAGGTGCTGTGCTGCTGAGCTATATGCCTGGCTCTAGAAACCTAAGTCCATTCTCATGTGGAATTGGAAGTAAGAGCGAAAGCTTGCTGTTGAACTCATCCTCAGAACCTGTGGGCGTGGCCTCCTGGGCAGGTGCTGAGTGTGGCAACAGGCAAGAGGAGGCTGCAGGCTGGGAAGTTGGTGGCCCTTCTTACAAGGTGCTGAAACACTTGTCAACGACTGCCTGTGACAACCCTGAAAGTGAGACCCTGTGTCTCCGGGCCCGTAACTTCAGGGAAAGCAGCCTATAAAGGTCAGGAGAGTGATGTGGCTCGGCTGCTGCTTGGCATTTGTAGCAAACTTCAAGAGAAGGAAACATGGTCCGTGCATAATTGAGGCTGAGAGGTAACTGAGCTGCGCTGGGAAGGCTCCGCCCCCGCCCGTGTGCGTGCCAGCCTGCATCTGCTGGGGCCTGGGAAATGTGGGGCTCCTGGGGCTGAAAGAACCACTGTTTCTGCACTCCAAAGAGCTGGAGTCCAGCAAGATGAGACCAAGCTCTCTGCGGGAAGCTGTTTCTCGCTTTGCTCTTGGACCCGTCCTGTGTGGAATGGTCCAGAAATACTGGGACTGAGGCTTGAAAAATCCTAACCAGAGCTCTTGAGTGCCAGCTACTGGCAGAGGTGCATCGTTTACTTTTTCTCATTTATTCTTCACAATTCCCTCCCGGGTGAGACTTCTGTTGTTGTTGTCTTGGTATACCAGGGCTGTTACACTGAGTCGGCCCATCCCTAGGCCTGGTTTTACTTTGAAACAGGGTCTCAGTAAATCATCAAACTGCTCAAGCTGGGCGGAAACTTGCCATCCTGCCTCAGCCTCCCAGAGTGTCCCTGTGAGATCAGTATTTTTACCCCTATTTGATGGATGCCAAGACAGAAGCTCAGAGAGGGTAAATCGCCTGTTCTAAGTTGTGCTGTTTGAAATGGTGGAGCTGAGATTTGAACCCAGTGGGCACCAGCTCCCCAAACTATGTTTTACCCCATGTGCAGAAACTGAGACATTTCTCCAGAGCGAGGCAGCCATGCGGTGGGGACACGGTGGTCACGCAGAGCAGCGTCTTGCTGGCTGAGCTCAAGAGGCTGTTTTCAACGACACTGTTTTGTAGGGGCCCTGAAGGGGCCGCTCTGGGTCAGAGCACTGAGCACTGGGTGCCTGTCTAGGGGGGACCCTGGTTCACATGGAGCTGCAGAGGTGAGGACGCAACAGGGTTCTTCAAGTGCCAGGTCCTTCGTGCTGGGCTCAGTAAGACTCAGATGCCCACATTTGCCCTGGGGCCTAAAGATTATACTTTTCCTTAGGGAAAAAAAATTTTTTCTTGACACCTAGGTGAGAAATAGTCACTTTTCATTTATAATTAAGGCATTTATTATCTATTGCAAGGAACACAGTGTAAGAAGAATTAGGCAGGAAGGGAGCGGCTGGGTTGGGACAGGTGAAATGCAGCAAAGGAAACGAGCCCATTTCCACACTGCCGGGCCTGAAAGGTGCAGGGAAGATCATCCCTGGACAGATCTGCACCTGTTCACAGCTAACATTCATTGTTCACTCAGCTGTGGGCTGAGTTCTGCTCTAAGCAGATGTCATGGATTAACTCACCCTGCCTCCCCAGCGCTGTGCAGTATACTGCGCTGCCAATGAAGGCACTGAGGATTTAGGCAACTTACCCAAAGGAAGGCAGCTAGGAACTGCTCAAGTCAGAATATGCACCCAGGTAGTATAGCTTCAGGACTGAAACTTGGCTGTTCATCATCATGATAGAATTCCTCAGCTTCCATCCGGCAGCACCTGTACATTATGCCAGGTGTGGTGGTACCTGCTTGTAATCTCAACCCTCAGAAGGCTGAGGCAGGAAGATCATTGTGAGTTTAAGCCAGCTTGGGCTACATATTGAGTTCAAGGCTGCCTGAACTCCAGAGCAAGACCCCATGCCAAAAACAGACAGACAAACAGACCAACTCCCAGACCAAAAACCTGTAATTTATTACTGTCATATATATTTGTGAAATATCCTATTTAACCTCACAATGACACTAGGAGATAGCCAGTGTTAGGACCCCCCCATTTTGGACAAGAACAAGCTGAGGTACAGAGCCATCAAAGGCCTCTACTTCCCAGAGCATACACTTTGTGGACTTCTGTTCTGCATTTAAAGCAAGCATCTGCCTCGGGTCTTCCACACATAGACTTGGCTCTGAAAAATATTCTAGGATACCACGAATAATGGAGGCAGTGTAAATTTTAGGTTGTATTTTTTTTTTATTTTAAAGACAAAAGAATGGAGACATATGAACCAGAAAAGCCATAAACAATACAGAAAATACAAAGTTATACAGAATGTAGTAGGGAATTAGCACTGGATGTTGTATTACATAGTTATCTTCACATTAGTTAACACAAAAACATTAAAGGAAATACCAAATTATAGAGAAGATAGTAGGGAATTTGCACTGGAT
>PVLD010010140.1:0-72439 GCA_004027595.1 Dinomys branickii | reverse complement strand
GGCGTGGAGCCGGCGGCCGATGGCAAGGGGGTCGTGGTGGTCATGAAGCGGAGATCGGGACAGCGGAAGCCAGCCACCTCCTATGTGCGCACCACCATCAACAAGAATGCACGTGCCACTCTCAGCAGCATCCGCCACATGATCCGAAAGAACAAGTACCGTCCGGACTTGCGCATGGCTGCCATCCACAGGGCCAGTGCCATCCTGCGCAGCCAGAAGCCTGTGATGGTGAAGAGGAAGCGGACCCGCCCCACCAAGAGTGCCTGAGCCCTCCTCAGCAATAAAGACCTTTCCTGTGGTCACTGGTCACGTAAAAAAAAAAAAAAAAAAAAAAAAAGACCAAAAAAAAGAAATCTTTCATTTCCCACGCCTCAGATGTAAAATAATTACTCCACCCTCCCCTGAAAATGCCCTACAACTAGTCTGCAAATATGTTAAACAACCAGCAATAAATGAAAGAGCCTGCTTTCTCAATACCTTTCCCAAAATGGGCATTTCAAAATTAAGGTTATTGGCACAGTGGCACAGTGCCTCCTGGCAAGTACAAGGTCAGGATGGATGGATAGAAGGAAGAGAAGAGAAGAGAAGAGAAGAGAAGAGAAGAGAAGAGAAGAGAAGAGAAGAGAAGAGAAGAGAAGAGAAGAGAAGAGAAGAGAAACATCGAAATCATTGGCCAGGCGTGGTGGTGCACACTGTAATCCCAGCACTCAGGAGGCTGAGGCAAGAGTACTGTTGCGAGTGTGAGACCAGCCTGGGCTACATAAGTGAGCGCAAGGCCAGCCTGGACTGCAGTTAGACCCTGCCTCAAAAAGACAAAGAATGTCATCTTAACTAACAAAACTGGCATTTAACGGCTGGGGTTGCAATTCATTGGTAAGAGTGTGTGCCTAACATACCCAAGGCCTGAGAAAAGGCATCAAACACCATCCCAAGCCCCAAAAATATAACAAGGCCCTGGGGCAAATACCAAGCAACGCCCCCCCAAAAAATATTTAGTTTTTATTGCTTAGATGTCTAGTCAGGGTTAACTTTTTAAAATATATTGACTCTGAGCCAGGGAATAACTGAGCGGCAAGGCACTTATCTGCCTACTATGCAGGAGGACCAGAGTTCCACCCCAAGAGAGAAGAGAAGGGGAGGGGAGGGCAGGGGAGGGGAGGGGAGGGGAAATACAACTAAATGAAGTGATTCTGTACTGGGGATAGAGAACATGTTAAGAGGGACACTACTATAGTATTCTATATTATTGGAAAAACTGGTGAAAAAATATAAAAATTATACAAATAAACATAAAAAAGATTAAAATATGAATTGTAGTGAATACTTTAGCAACTCAGCATTTATTGAACTTCATAGCTGAACTAAGTATATATAAAAAATCCTTGCCAGGCATTGGTAATACATGGCTGTGATACCAGCTACAATGGATGGGGAGCAGAAGGATCATAAATTTGAGGTCAGCCTAGATAACATGGTGAATATATTAAAATGTCTCAAAATAAAAATATAAAAAGGCTGAAGATGTAACTCAGTGGTACAGTATCCCTGAGTTCCCATCCCCAGTACTGCAAAAAACAATGAAATGAAGGAATATACTTCTTCCTACAAATTCAAACAAGTATTATGGGGTAAGAGGGATAATGTATTTAACTTATTCCCACACTGTTCAGAATAAATAACTTATGTGTATGCTATGGTTTGTGTCTGGGTGTCCCACCAAAGACACATGCAGTCATGGGCGGACTTTCAGAATTTATGACTGATCCATGGGTGTGGGTGCTACACCTACCCTGGGGGGATAGTCTGCATATGTAAGGGAGAGAAAGGGGCCGCTTGCCACCACTCCTCCATTTTCACTCTTACTGCTTTTGCTGTCTTCTGCCACCATGAATGGTTGCCTTCTGCCATGGGCCACCCTGCCTTGGAGCCAGCCCAGTATGGACTGAAACCTCCACATACTGTGAGCTAAATAAACTTGTCTTTCCTTAATTCTAGATGTCAGGTATTTTGTCTCAGCAATGAGAGAAAATTAAGCAAAACAGTGTATATGTGTAGAATGTGTACATATAGACAAGAACAAACACATAAACCTGTAATTCCCACATTCAGGAGGCTGAGGCAGGAGGATTGTTGCAACTTCAATACCAGCCTGGGCTACAAAGTAAGCTCAAGGCCAGCCTGAACTGCACAGCAAAAGCTGTCTCAAAAAGACCAAAAAAAAAAAAAGTACACAAAGGTAAAATATGTCAGACATAGCATAATTTTAAAAATCTACTAAAGGGTATATGGGAGTTCTCTGAACTACTCTTTCAGCTTTGCAGCAAAATAAAAAACCCAATAAATACAGGCAACAATACAAAACAAAACACTATGTAGAAAGGTAGCTCTTATGAAATTCAAATATATAAACAGAAAAAACACCAAAAAATACAAGATTCACATGGTAGCAATTTGTGACATGTGACAAAAGCAAACACTGAGGTACCTGACATCTAAGAACAGGAAAACCTCAAACAGCCAAGAAACACACAGCACTTGTAAAATAAGGCCCAATCTGAGAACAGCTGAACTTGTAGGGTTCTGCACACTACAACAAGCTAACTGTAGTGACTGCAGAAAGATTTACAGGGGCCAGACAGTCTACCACCACAAACTTCAAATCTAACCAGAGTTCTCATAATGAAGAAAATCTGGGAGTAGAATCAAAATTGAGCAACTCATATAAAAAGAAAGAAGAAGGCTGGTGTGATGGCATACGCCTGTAATCCTAGCACTCAAGGAGGGCGAGGCAGGAGCACCTCAAGAGACAAAGAATACAAAAAGGAAAAAAAAAGAGAGAAAGGAACAGAGCCAGGAAATTTCAGAAACCAAGCCCGCCTACCCTAAGTACAAGAAAATCCATAAAAATGGACAATAAAAGGCAAAAGTGAAACCTCACAGTCAATCTAAGATGAAACGAGAAAGGAGCAGCCACACACAGCGGCCCGTGCCTGTGACACAGCCACTCAGGCAGCTGAGGGAGGAGGGCCGCCCTGAGTCTGAGACCAGTCTAGGGCACACAGTGAGTTCAAAGTCAATCTGATCTGTACAGCAAGACCTTGTCTCAACAGAAAAGATTAAGGAGCAGATTAATTAATCTACAAGATACTCGGCACCAAAGGTGTCCCTGAATACCATGGTGGTCCTCTCAAGAGGACCAGAAGACGTACAGAAGGAAGGAAGCAGAGTGGGAGGGGCAGGGGCTGTGTGCCTGCCTGCCTCCAGCTCCATGAGACACCACGGGCACGCTACCTCCCAGAGAAGGCCAGCCAGAGGAGACCTGCCATGATTGTGTGAAGAGCCTGGCTGGTAGCCAAGGTCTTTTCTTTCTGCCACTCTAGACAGATGGTTATGGGTAACACTGAGCTACGAGGGGAATATGTACATATGTATACATGCACATATACAGTCTACTGTGCTGTAAATGTCTGGAAGTGAACAGCCACCGCTTTGAACACCTTTTATAATTGTAGAGACCAACAATAACTTCTATTAATCTCATAATGTCTCAATAAATGAAGTATTAAAATATTTTTATGGCCCTGAATCAAGGCCAGCAGTTTTCTGAAGCTGTTGGTTTCAAGCAGGAGCCTAAAGTGGTATCTTTCTATGGTCTGTTGGCCATTTCAGAACTTTAGAAATGTAATGGTCAATTCACTAGAAAGTAACAAATAACTAAATAAATTTTACGAGAGGACTTCAAGATGGCAACGGGGTAGGCAGCAGAGAGAGAACCTTCCGGAGGAATGCCACTCAGACAAAGGAATATAGGAATATAGCAACATGTGAAGGACAGAAGGGAAAGAGGTGGATATCCTGAACTCAGGAAGGATCTGAAATGGGAACTGAAGCCCTCGGAAAGACTGAGCAGGACCTCTACTAGAGGAAAGGATCGGAGATCCGCCATGGCGCAGTGGGGCGGGGGAAGTCGCAGCTCCAAACACACCCTTGGCCCACGCCCTCGTTCCAGCATTCACAGCTTCAGCTTCGGAGGCCCATGCTCACGGAAGCCTCCCGACTCGACGAGGGGAGAGCGGAGTTCCGAGAGCTGGTCCAGGGCTGGAGAGGGGAGCAGCCAGGAAAAGAGACAATGGCGGTCAGGAGCAGTTGTCCAACCCAGTGTGAGAATGAAAAGTTACGAATGCCACTGGGGCAGAGTCCCCACCCTGCGGCAACCTTCCTAATCAGCGCCTGGGGAGAATCAATGCAACTAGTACACAGCCCACCACGCTGGGCTCTGCACCTGCCTCGAGGTGGTGGCCCCGCCTCTCCGCTGTGTGAGCGGCTACTGCGGCGGCTCCCAGGGATCCGGCCAAGAAGCGGACAGGGACTCCAGCACTGCAACGGGAGGGAGATGCAGATGGAAGTGGGTCGCATGGCTCCACGCCCTTCTCACTCCAACATCAGGCAGGAAGCACAAGCAGGGTTGCCGGGACTCAGCTCCCACCCTGAACTCTCTCTGGGAGCACATTGAGTCTCAGCGGCTTAAGCAAGCACTGCCTGTTCCTGGCAATAATGGGACGAATCCACGGTCTTCAGGACTCACCCCAAACTATTAATGTGAGCACCAAGAGGGTCTCCTTACAGTTTGCACATATGAACCTTGCAGGAACCCACAGCAACAAATTAGATGAAAAGCAGCAGACCAGGAGTCTGAAAAACAACAACATATTCTATACAGCAGACCAGAGAAAATCCTCCAACTCTATTCTAGAACTAATCTTTAAACTCAGTTCATACCTTGAAATAACACAGTGAGAACGGGCCGGGGAGATTTCAAGCCATTATACCAAGCATCGTATGTTCGTCCAATGTCCCACTGCAAGGGGTGGGGAACGGTAATACTGGAGATCAGGAGGAGGGAGAAGGAGAAGAAAGGGCCTCCGGCATCAAGACAACGGGACACAGCCGAAAGGGTCACCAGGGGCGCCCCGCGGCTGCTCTGCTGTGGGCCCCGCTGATGCTTTTCCACCTCCAACCATGGCAGTTTGTATACACCCATGTATGTTATAGTACAGTCTGAGGCAGCTGTATCTCTTCCCAAGGCGAGAGTCCAGGCATATAGATAAACCCAGGAGTACAGTTATTATCACAGGGAAGATGACTGATTGAGTGGTAGGGCAACGGAGGAGAAAATTGAATGATCAAATGGGCCATCATCTGTGTAACTGAGTAACAAATGTGAAGGTAACACTATGTAGGACAGCATCCAGAGCTAATTCCCTTCTATGTTCTCTATAATTTTGTATTTCCTCAATCGTTTTTGTGTTAACAGAAATGAAGATAACTTTATATTATACAGCATCCAGTGCTGATTCCCTACTATCTTCTCTATGATTTGGTATTTCCTTTAATGTTTATGTGTTAACTAATGTGAAGACAACATTATGTAATGCAGCATCCAGTGCTAATTCCCTACTATATTCTGTATGATTTTGTATGTCCCATATTGTTTGTGGCTTGTTCTGGTTCATATGTCTCCATTCTTTTGTCTTTAAAATAAAAAAATATGGTTTTTTTTTTTAAAAGACACTCAGGCTGGGCATTGTAGTACATGCCTGTAATCCCACTGAGCTGAGGCTGAGGCAGGAGGATCATTATGAGCTCAAGGCCAGCCTGGGCTACAAAGCGAGCTCCAGACCAGCCTCAACTGCAGAGCGAGACCCTGTCTCAAAAAAACAAAAAAGGAAAAAAAAAGACACTCAGCACTAAAAAGTCGTCAAGGAATCAACCAACTGTGTAATAGAATATTATTTATCTAAGTTTTTCTAATTCTGACTTGAAGTTGTAGAATTTATAAATTAAAAAAAGTCATATCAGAACTAAAAATGAAGACTATAGTAGGAAAAACACAAAATTAAATTTTTAATAGTTAATGTTCCAAGAAAGACACAAGATGAGAATGAGGGAAATTGTGTCATGTTTAGACAAGGACTTACTTGCTACGCTGCCCAACCTGTGCTCAAACTCCTGGGTTCAAGGAGTTCTTCCTCCTCAGTTGAGATCACAGCTGCACACCTCTAACCCAGCCAGTGCGGGAAATTTTTAAGTAAAAATGAAGTTAACATAAGGAAAAATAAAGTACTAGCCATGGTGCCACATGCCTATAATCTCAGTACTCAGGGAAGCTGAGATAGGAGAATCATAATTTCAAGCCCAGCTCCATCTCAAAAATAAAAAATTTTTTAAAGGGCTGGGGATGTATCCCAGTGCAAACACCCTAGTTTTAATCCTCAGTACAGTGAAAAAAAAAAAAAAAAGAGAGAGAGAGATCATAGAAAAGAAACCAAAGAGTCAAATACTAAAGACAGGCAAAATACAGTCCAACTTCAAACAGCAGATAATTCAACTAGCTGAGGAAAAAAAAAAACAGAAAAAGAGCAAATACTTAAAAGTAAAATTCAAGAAAAACCCTGAAAACAAGCAATGTTTAAATATGTGAAAGTGCCAGGCGTGGTGGCACATGCCTGTAACCCCAGTACTCGGGAGGCAGAAGGAGGAGGATCCTTGTGAGTTTGAGGCCAGCCTGGGCTACAAAATGAGCTTACCGCCAGCCTGAATCACAGTGAGACCCAAAAGACAAAATAAATAAATAAATAAATGAATATGTGAAAGAAAACACACTGTACTTGAGAATATGAACCAGTAACAACCTACATTAAGATATTTTTTAAAGAAAAGGAATTTTTAAAAAAGGACTCTACAAAGGAAGCATCCACTAGGCACATAGGCAAAAACTGTCAAGGAATATATATGGTAAAGAAATCAGATTATCAAAAACTTGTCAAGGGCAATATCTTGTGCAAAAAGGAAATTCCCGTATAAGCCTAGAATTTATAGCTGACAGAACAATTTATAGCCTAAAGAGCATAATAATAAACAGCAGCTAGCACCGAGTGTCTTTGTCTTTGTCTCTGTCGTCCTGAGGCACCCAACTCCCAGCTCTCCACCACGCACTAAAAATAAAAGTTATACTTAAATAGTGTAAATTGTTATCAACATTAGGGGCTGGGGATATAGCTCAGTGGAATAAGCGCCTGCCTAGCAGGCACAGGGTCCTGAGTTCAATCCCCAGTACCACAAAAAAAAAAAAAAAAAAAAAAAAAAAATTGTTATCAACACCAATGAGGTCAGGCAACATGAGTCCTATGAACCTTTCCTGAAGAATCAAAACAGCCATGGTAGGTGGGGCATGAGGACAGGTTCTCACTGTAATTCTGGCAGCTCAAACTTGCAATCCTCTTCCTTCAACCTCCCAAAAGCCAGGATTGGCTGGATGTGATGGCAGATGCCTGTAATCCCAGCACTCCAGAACCTGAGGCAGGAGGATCACTGTGAGTTCGAGGCCAGCTTAGACTACATAAACAAGTTCAAACCGGGGTTGGTAACACACTCCTGTAATCCCAGCACTCCAGAGGCTGGGGCAGGAGGACTGCCATGAGTTCGAAGACATCCTGAATTATGTATCAAAACTGTGTCTCACAAAAATTTTTTTTCAATTTTCAATTTTAAAAAAAGGGGCCGGGCTGGGGATATAGCTCAGTGGAATAAGTGCCTGCCTAACAAGCACAGGGCCCTGAGTTCGATCCCCAGTACCGCAAAAAAAAATAATAAATAAAAAAAAAAAAAAAAAAAGGGGCCAAGGATTTAGTTCAGTGGCACAGAGCCTGCCTGGCAAATGTAAGGTCCAGAGTTCAATTCCTGGTACAAAAAAAAAAAAAAAAAAAGACATTACCAAATAAGATAAAGTTTAATACACAATGGGTACATGATACAGACATACTACAAGTACTTAAAGAGGATAAAGATGGAGAATCTCCACCACTTCCAAATGGAGGTAACCCAGGTGATACGGGTCCCGTAGCCTCTACCTTAAGGAATAGGTTTCAGCTTCACATTGTCACTTTTTCAATGGAGGACAACCTCCATCAAGTAAAATACGCTCTTACGGACACTGATTGAAACCGAAGTGTTAGTACACACCTGCAAGCCCAGCTACTCAGGAGGCTGGGGCAAGGGGAGCACAGGGCCTCACCTGAACAATTTAGCAAGAATCTGAAAATAAAAAATTTTTGAAGAGTTCAGAGTATAGCTCATTCAAGAGTGCTTTTCTACAGCCAGGCATGGTGGCGCATGCCTATAATCCCAGTACTTGGGAGGCTGAGGCAGGATGGATTACTGAAAGTTTGAGAACAGCCTGGGCTACAAAGTGAGCTCATGACCAGCCTGAACTGCATAGTTAGACCCTGTCTCAAAAAGACAAAAGAAAAAAAAAGCGCTTTTCTAACCAAAAACAATGGCTGTGTAATGTTCAGAATCACAGCTGACAATGGTTCTCACATGCAAAAAAAATTGTAAAAGTAAAGCTCTGAAGAGCCAGGTGGGGCACTTTACACCTGTAGCTAGTTACAGCACTCTGGGAGGCTGAGGCAGGAGAAAAAGTTTAAGCCCAGACTGGAACATTTAATAAAATAGTGCATCAAAAATAAAAGTAAAAAGAGATAAGAGATATAGCTCAGGGTAAAGGTCCTCGGTTCAGTCCCTAGTACTGAAGCAGGGGAGGTGGATTATGGCTAGAAGATCCTCGTTTTAAAAGGACTGCAGACACAGAGTGCCTCCTGGCTAAGGACTAATTTCCATTAGTACTGATGGAGACCAAAGCCCTTAATGTGCAGTGATCTTGCTCCTGTGAAAAAGTCAGACTGATTTAACCAAGGAGTTTCCTCAAAACATTCAGGAACTATTCAATTAGCTATTTGTTCTATCAACTGACTTCAGTTCATCTGAATCAGGAGTTGGAATAAAATTAGAATTTTTGAACTCAGGGGCTTGGGTTCTAAGTCCAACACTCGAGGCCCTGTGTTCAATCCTCAGAACCACAAAATAAACAAACAAATAAATAAATAAATATGAACCAACATTTATGGAGGTCTCTGGGATGAACAGGGCACCAACACCATCTCAGTGCCATTCAAAACAACACTGGAGAAAAGGCAGAGCTTGAGCTAAACACAGAGCACACAGTTTCCTTTGAATGTCACATACACACAGTGGGACACAGTGAGTAAATTGGGGCTATTCTAATTCTACCATCTCCCAGTTGTTAGAGAACCAGGATTCTCAGTGTGGAAAATGACAGAGATGTAATTTTTAAAAGTACCTTAACCTATCACCATTAACTCATGAGATAATTTCCTTCAAAAACATTTCTTCATAACCATATCCATTGAAGAGCTATAAGGGGTTCAATGACCAAATCAGTAAAATAAAAATCCTCAGTTACCAGATTAAAATCACTAAATACCACTTCCCAATAACACAAGAAGACCTGAGAGCAACGGCTGACTCCAGGTAAAAGCAGAACATGTACAGGCAAATCAGGAATATTTTGTCCTAACAATTTCTAAAGGCGCTGTCGATGCTTACTCGGACCATGTCCCCTAGCATTCAAAACCCATCCTCAAACAACTTGCTCCAGCCAAAGACAGGCCAACATGGACTTCAAATACAGCTAACCAAAGCCTAGCAAATGTTTACAGCAAGTTTATAATAATATTTTAAAATATTAATTATTCACCTTTGAAGAATGATGGGTAAACAGTTATCTTAAAAACTGATAAATTAAGCTGGGTGAGGTGGTGCATACAGGTAATTCCAGCCCTCAGGAAGCTGAGGCAGGAAGAGCACTGTGAGTTAAAGGTCAGCCTGGGCTACATAGTAAGTCCAAGGCCAGCCTGAACTACATAGTGAGACCCTGTCAAAACAAACCCAAAAGAACAAACAAGTAAATAGGGCGCAGTGACTAAACAATAGCGATCAGGTACACACATGGGTAAGAAACGGGTCTCAGGAACCAGAACACAGGCAACCTTGAGAATAACATGTTACAAGAGTCATGGGGGGCCAACAGCTATCTGGTAGACAACCATTAATGAAGACCTATCGTTCTATAAAACCTAAAATTTCCTGTTTTTTAAAAATTAGGAGCCAGGTGTGGTGGTGCATGGCACCATTCCAGAGGCTGGGCAGGAGGATCACTGCAAGTCCAAAGCCAGCCTGGGTTATATAGTGAGTTCAAGGCCAGCCTGAACTACATAGTGAGACTGCGTTTTCGTTTTCTTTTGTTTTTTTTAAAGCCCTCTTTCACTTTATTAAGATATCCTATAAAATGTTAACAAAAAAGCACTGGAATCAACAGAACCTCACTGGTTTTAAAATATAGTTATTAATAACCTCATGCACGCTAAGCACAAGCTCTACCACTGAGCTACCCCTAACTCCTACCTGTTTCTCTATTTTCATTTTGATATTGTTTCACCCATATATTTCTATAATGTCAGTATTCACTGCCATATATAAACATTAATTACTGATTTACTCAAAACCTAGCTTTTTCAGCTTAAGTGTTATCACTCAGTGTAGTCTTCGCATTTCTCTTCACCAGTAGCACATTTTATTCCCGACCAGGCACAAACCAAACTTCTGAAAGCACCGCTAACAGCACTTAACAGCTGTGAACAAGCACAGTACTGCAACACTAGCATATTAAGGAAATACTAAATTTTAATCAGGACATTAAATTACTTTTACCAAAATAAATAAATAACTTTTACCTTTATAAAACACCCTACATACCTTAGTCAAGAAGAAAATTATATACTCAATACACAATTCAGTAAATATTGGGTATACAAAGCACCAAACATAAATTAAGAGTATAACAGGGAAGTTACCAGGCTGAGCTCTAGAAGTATCAAGAGGTGTATACAGCTTGGGGAAAAAAACAGGAAAAAGCAGGGTCAACTGGGAATTCTAAGGTAAACAAAGTTAGCGTTCCTACCCCATTACTGATGCTACCAGGCCAGCTCTCAAGCTGAAGGAAAGTCTGGCCGAGAAGACGGCGAAACTGCCCTTCTCTAGAGTGCCCGTCCAGCCACGCAACATAGAAACGCTGACCGCTTTTCACAATAAAACATGCTGATAGCTTTTCTACTGAGCTAAATGTTGTGGTTTTTTTAATTAGATCTGTCACCCAGAAAATCAGGAAAATATAACACAGTAGGGTCACTTTTCCTAAACCTTCCTTATGCCCACCACCAAAAGTAAACATTAACACAATCTACTAGGTTTTTTCTTTAATGTTCAATAATTTTCCTCTAATTTTGGATCTTTGCTCATTTGAACAGAAACAATGTATTTTCAATAACATTTTAAATTGTAATTTTCAAATATTAAAATCACTTCATAATTTACATGAGATACACAATAAGAATAAAAGTTACCACTTCCTGGTCAAAATCATGTACAATCTCTAATTCTTATAGTCATCCTACAAAGTAAATATCATATGCCATTTTATATTTTTTACAAAGTTTGTATGTCTTCAAGATACCAGAGAAACACTACTCTAATTAACCCAATGATAAAATTGATTATTCACATATAAAACAAATTTAGTGACTTGGCAAGATTCTCTCAAAGTAAAAAATTAAAAACTAAAAGGGATGGAGATGTAGGTCAGTGCAAAGGCCCTGGGTTTAATCCCCATCAGACACAGACACACACACACACACACACACACACACACACACACACAGAGCAGTTCTGCAGTATTTCTATCAAAAATTTATACTCTAACACCAATCATGAGAAAATATAAGATAAGCCTGAATTGGAAGACACTGCACAAAATAACTGGTCTATATTCTTCAAATATATTGATGCCACTGTTGAGTTCAATTCTCAGCACTAAACAAGAGAGAGAACTGACATACAAATGCATGACCAAGGGTTTAGCTAAAGCCAAGGGTTAAGGCGCACATCCATTATCCCAGCACTCAGGAGGCTGATGCAGAACGTGAGATGGAAGCCAGCCTGGGCTGTGCAGTGCGACACTGTCTCAGACCTTGCTCCAAGAAAAGACTTACGATAAAAGGGACACTATTGAGACAATATGGATAAACATAAATGAAATGTCCCTTTATGACAAGACAGAAATGACTTTCCAATTTTGGAATAATTGTACTGTGATTATGTAAAAGATCTTCCTTTTAATATACACTGACTCGGGAGGCTAAAGGCAGAAGGATCAGAGTTTGAGGCCAGCCTAGGCTACAAAGTGAGCTCCAGGACAGCCTGAACTGTCTCAAAAAGACAAAACAATAATATACACTAAAGTATATAGGGATAAAGAAGCATCATGCCTGCAATGTATTATCAACAGGTTTAGGGAGAGTTAAAGGTATTACTGAGTGGTAGAACACTGCCTAGTATCTACAAGACCCTGGGTTCAACTCCTAGCACTGTAAGAAAAAAAAAAAAACGTTTGTGAAAAATTAGAATAATGGAGGAAAAATAAAGTAAATGTGGTAAAAATATTAACATCTAAGCAATCTTCGAGAATGGTATTCATAAATTATTTATACTATCCTTAAAATTTTTAAAGCCTACAAATTTTATTTTAAAAACTGAGATTCTAAGAGAGTTAAGTAACTTGTCTAGTAGAACCAAAGTTGTACAGTTGTACAGAGCTATCCTAGCCAGACAAGGTGATGCACACCTGTAATCCCAGCTACGAGGGCAGTTACAACAGGAGGATCCTAAAGTCAAGACCAGGCTTGACAACTTAGCAAGACCCTGTGTCAAAATGTAAAAAAGAAAAAAAAAAAAAAGCTGGGTATGTAGCTCAGTGGTAGAACTCTTGCCTAGCATGGACAAGGCCCTGCAAGTTCCATCTCTAATACAGGGTGGAGGTGGGGGTAGGAGGATATAGGGGACACAGATGAACATCTCAAAACACCTCTACTACTAGACATTTACAAGTAGGCATCAACATCTTACCCAGGGCCAGGCACAGAGCTCAGCAGCAAGGTGCTTGCCTGGCAAGCATGAGGGCCTTAGTTTGAGTCCAGTACTCACCAAAAAAAAAAAAAAAATTACTCAATAAAGTCACTTTACTCCCAATTTAAGATTACTTCCTTAGAAGGTACTTCCCAGAATGGGGATGGAATTAATGAAAAAATAAACAATTTTTCTTTAATTTTTTCCTATTTTTAAATGGTCATGGAGCCGCCAAGGAGTACATCAGCAATACAACCCCTGCCCGGCAAACACAAGGTCCTCAGTTTGACTCTTGGTTCCAAAAGAATTTTTTTTTAAATGGTCATGGGGGCCGGGCATGATGGCGTTTGCCTATAATACCAGCACTCAGGAGGCTAAGGCAGGAGGATCATTGCAAGTTTGGAGCCAGCCTGTGCTACAAAGTGAGCTCAAGACAAGCCTAAACTGCACATGGAGACCTTGTCTCAAAAAGACCAAAAAAAAGTGGGGATGGAGCCCCGGACCTCATTCCTGCATGCTATGCAAGCGGCCTACTACTGAGCCACACATCCAAGCCCAGCATGAAAGAGTTGTCCAACACATAATATTTCTCTTTTGGAATTTTTCAAAATACTTTTATAAAAAGGAAAATTAAAAACCTCATGATCAGTCAGACATGGTGGTACACTGTGTAGTTCCCACCACTCAGGAGGCTAGAGAAGATGACTTGAGCCCAGTAGTTCAGTGCTAGTCTGGGCAACATAGCAAAAGCCTATCTCAAAAATAAGAAACCAGGTATGGTGCTGTGTGCCTGTAATCCCAGCACCAAGGCAGGAGGACCACAGCAAGTCTGAGATCAATCTGGGCTACACACACACACATACACCACCCGCCCCTAAGAATCCCTAATCAAGACTGATTCTTTGGAAATCAGCCCAAAGATTTTCCTTGAGAGGGAAGGAAAGAAATACAGTTTACATTCCTGACATTTCATTTTGTGCTCTCCTTAAAAAGAATACATTAAAAAAAAAAACACACATTTCATTTTTACTAATTTGGTAAACAAAAGAATATAATGACTTTTGATTCTGTTTGTTTCTTTGTTTCCTTGTTGAGACAGGGTCTCACAATGGAGGCCAGGCTGTTGCCTCAAACTCTTGGTGACCCTCCTGCCTGAGCTTCTCAGGTACGGGGATGATAGGTATGCGCCACCACGCTCAGTTCACTTTGATCACTTTTTGATGATTAGCAGGGTTGTACTTCCTCTTTTTTTTTAAGACAAAGACTCTTCCTATGTATTAGTCAGGCTGGCGCTGAACTTGCTCTGTAGCCCAGGCTGGCCTTGAACTGCAGTGATCCTCCTGTCCCAGTCTCCCAAATCCTGAGATTACAGGCGAGCGCCACCACGCCCAGCCCAGCCTATACTCCTGACCATTCTGATTACTTCTAATTTTAATATTTGTTTTGTTTTTTGCTTGTTTTTGTTTTTTATGACAGGATCTCACTACTTAGTTAAGGCTGGTCTTAAACTCACTGAGTAGCCCAGACTGGCCTCAAACTGTGTTGATCCTCCTAGCTGAGCCTCCTGAGTGCTGGGATTATAGGAACGCACCATCACACCCAGCAAAAGAGATGGTACCTTAAAGAGATGTTGTGGGGGCACATAAATTTGTATTTGTTCTATTCACTTCCAATGAAATTACGGAGTTAGGCATGGTGGCACGTGCCCATAATCCCACCATTCGGAAGGCTGAGGCAGGCAGATCGTTGTGAGTTTGAGACCAGCCTGGGCTAGAAAGTCAGCCCAAGGCCAGCCTGAACTGCACACCAAGACCCTGGGAAGGGAAAAAAAAAGGAAAGGAAAAAAGGAAAAGGAAAAAAAAAAAAAAAAGAAATTATGGAAACCACTCAAAGGTCTGGTGAGTAAATCAATGTAATGGATTAGATTGTTAAATACTGAAATTTGTCAGTATGAAATGTTATGAAGAACTCAAAGATAGCTAGGCATGGTGGTGCACACCTGTCTCAAAAAACAAACAACAAAGTCAAAGATACAAGCAATCAAGAGTCAAAGAAGCAGAGAAAGAGTACGGGACCCACACTTCTCCCACAACACACACGCCTGTGGTTCAGTGACAGGTGAGGCTTCTTGCTTCTTCTTCTCTCTCAGCCAATGAAATATTTCCTTGATAATGGATCACTCATAAAGTAATCTCTGTCAAATACTCATTAAAAAGGGATAATTTAACCCTACAATCCAAAGTTTTTCTTCACTGGCTTGTGAATAAATACCTATCAAAATGAGAGTATGTTGGAGCAATCACTGACAGCAGAAATGCCTATTAATACTACCTAATATAGTAGCTAATCTTACTTTTTGAATTTAATGTGACAATTAAGCAATGTATGCATTGTGCCCCTTAATGAAAATAGAGCACTGTTAGAAATACTTGTAAAGGGGCTGGGGATATAGCTCAGTGGAATAAGCGCCTGCCTAGCAAGCGCAGGGTCCTGAGTTCGATCCCCAGTACTGCCAAAAAAAAAAAAAAAAGAAATACTTGTAAAAAGCACTTTCAAATGCCCGGGTGGCACACATCTGTAATCTCAGCACTCAGGAGGCTGAGGTAGGAGGACTGCCACAAATTTGAGGCCAGCCTGGGCTACATAGTGAGTTCAAGGCCAGCCTGGACTATATATAAAGACCCTGTCTCAAAAAACAAAAGCACTTTTAGCTAGACATGGTGCATCCACCTATAACCCAGCACACCCAAGGCTACAGCAGGAGGAAAACAGATTCAAGTCCAGCCCGGGCAGTTAGCAACTAGTGAAATCCTATCTCTAAATAAAAAGTAAACAATGGGAATGGAGGGTACAGCTCAGCACAAAGCCTTGGGTTCAATCCCTAGACCAAAAAAAGTACTTATAAGAGCTAGGGAAGTAACTCAGTGGTAGAGCACACATCTGGCATGTGACCCTAGGTTTGCTCCTGGCTGCCACAAAAAAAAAAAAAAATTGTACTTAACTATCAATACACATAGTTGGTCTGCAGGTTGTGGGTTATTGTTGAACTATCAGTATATAGTCAAAGCATCAATTTGAAATTAGGATGAACCAGATTAAGGCTTATTTTACCCTCTTGCATACAACCTCTGAAATGAGGTCTGCTTGCCGGTCTAGTTAATAGGTTGTTAACTTTGTACCAAATACTGTGCTTAGGGATTTACTTGAAATGTCTAACTTTATTTAAATAAATAGTAAAGGGGCTGGGAGTGTAATTTAGGGTAATGCACTAATCTAGTAGGAAAAACTCCTGGGCTCAGTCCCCCAAAGGAAGGGGAGGAGCAATATAAACAGGAAGCGGCTGCCCTGCACGCTACCAGAGCTGGGTTCAGGGCTGCACTGTTCTCACGCAGCTTCTATCTACTTCTTAAATACACAGTTCAAAATGCTGAGGTTCCTATTTAAAAAAAAGAAAGAAATCACGTGCTCTAATTTCCTTAATTTTAAACAAAACTAACAAAACTCCCATAAGAACTTACCTGTACCACTTGTTTCTGTGGCTGTGCTGCCTGTGTTGCCGAAATCTGTGTTTATTCCCGCGCGCCTCGGCAACGGTCTTTGCTCACTGACGTCATCATATACAGTATATACAAAATAACGTGTGTACAAAATAGAAAATCTGCAAGAGAGCAAGCATAGTAAGGAAGACTTCCAAATGAGGGGAAAAGACAAACATGTCCCTCAGGGGTGGGGAGCCTGTAAAACAAAACACAGAAGCCCTCTGGGATACAACGTTCAACACATTCTACCACACTCTACCACTCAACTACAGCACTAGGCAATGGTAGCTTTTCAACCAACTGTAATAATAAACATCCATGATCTTAGTAATTCTAAACAAAACCTGGAGCATCACCAATTTTAACCAGTTCTCCTTTTAGCACTACCAGTACTGTAGTTCTACCTGCTCTTCTATTTGTGGACGGCCACCATACTGAATCCAGCCAAGATCTCACCTGCCAATAACCAAATTCAAAGCCTAACATCAGCTGTGACACTGAGGCCACCCTAGACTATGTAGTGAGGTCAGCCTAAGGTACACAGCAAGACCCTGTCTCAAAAAACGTGACACCAGAAGACACTCAGCTGAGGGGCACTAAGTGGTAGAGCATCCTGCCTTCCACCTGAAGAGAGGCCATATACCTAAGGGAGTACCAGCTACATCTAACAGAAAAACACACGCAGACAATAGAGCTCCCACGGACACAAAGTCAACTATACGTATATCCAGCAAAATAACCGAGTCCAGAAGTGGCACACTTCTAGTCCCAACTACTTAGGATGGTCAAGCAGCGGGACCACTTAAGGACAGGAGTACCTAGTTAGCCTCAGCAACATAATGCAATCTCCACCTCACAAAAAGGAAGGAAGGGATGGAGGGAGGGAACAATGGAGGGAGGGAGATGAGGAGGGAGACAGGAAGAAAGGAAGGAAGGGGTGAGCTGGCACAGTAGCCCAAACCTATAATCTCAGCACTGAGGAAGGCTGAGGCACAGAAAGACCTAATCTCAAAAAATAAAAAGGTCTGAAAAGTGCACCTGAGTTCTAGCCTCTGAACTGGGAAAAAAACAAACAAAAACACACCTGCCAGACACAGAATTGAGATTTTACAGAACAAGCATAGGGGGAAAATGTAAATGTCTCTAGAAAAACACAGCTCACAAAACACTTGAAGTTAATGGTATATATGATTCAATAAATAAAGTTATTGTTTTTCTTTTTATTTTTTTTAAATAGGATCTCTCCAAGTCACTAAATTGCCAACGCAGGGCTTGAACTTCCCATCTTCCTGGCTCAGTCTCACAGAGCAGGGAGGCACCACCATACCTAGCTTATAAACAAATTTTCTTGCATTACTTTCACATAAAATTAACTTTTTTGGCGTTACTGGGGATGGAACCCAGTGCCTTGAATACAGGTCTGAAAACTCTACCATTGAGCTACATCCTCCTAAGTTCTAAGCCCAGCAAAGACAAGAAAAGAAAGAAAAAAAGCAGAATTGCTTCTGCAACTAGGACCTATTTGGTAACCACAGGAATGCAGTTTACACTTGTGTTCCCTCCCTCTTATCACTCTCCACCCTCAAGAGCTCTACTACTCTGAAAAATCCAACAAGAGTATTCCCAGAATAGAAACAGAGAAGAGCAAGATTTCTAAAAATAATCCAGCACCAACTGAAAGACATATCTCAGGTTCCTGAGCTGAATGCGGCACCAGGTTACTCCAATCTATCCAACAAAATTTAAAACCCTTATTTACTTCAATGTATTAAAAGCAAATAAACAATGTGATAGATTTGCACAGATAAGAGGACAACCTTTGGCGAGGGTTTACCAAGCATTGAATCCAGCTCAAACAAAATATAATTAAACCAAACAGCATGAGGCCAGGCATGGTGGCACATGCCTCAATCCCAGCACTAGGAGACTGAGGCAGGAGGATCACTGCGAGTTTGAGACCAGCCTGGACTACAAAGTGAACTCAAGGCCAGCCTCAACTGCTGGCCTTGAGCCTGTCTCAAAAAGACAAAAGACAAAAAAAGAAAGGAACTACTTAATGGGCTAAGAAGAGCTCAACCATTAAAAACCGGATATGCAACTTATGTCCAGGAAGCAAGACTCCACCAAGAATGCCCACTGAGGGAGACCTTGGTGGCCCACACTTGTAGTCTCAGCACTCAGGAGGATGAAGCAGGAGAATCCCAATCAAGTGAAAGACCAGCTTGGACTACAAAACAAGAATCTGTCCAAAAAAAAAAAAAAAAAAAAGAGAGAGGGAGAAAGAGAGAATGCTGAACTGAAATGCTGTGCTCACTCCATTATGAGATCAGTCTAACAAGGACTATTTCTTAGACCAGCAAGGATAGGTCCAGGGAATTTCAACGGTAAGTATTCCTGTTCCCTAAAGTTTAAAACCAGTAATGAATGACAATAATAGAGACAGCAAACTCACAGGGCTCACTGCATGCCAGACACCATTTCAACAGCTTTAAGTAGGCAGTACTAGGTCATGAGCCCTTCCAACAGCACTCAAAGGAACACACTATTACTCCACTTTATCAGAGTACAGTAACAGCAGTTCAGTGAATCCCTCAATCCAAATGAAGTTACAGAACCAAACCAGGCCCACCTGACTTAACAGTTCACACTCTTAAGCACAATGGTAGACTGTGTAGTCCCCAGGTTGGCTTCCTCTTCTGCAAAGGCCCATAACTACTGCTGGCATTCCTTGCACAGCTTACACCTAATGAGAAAGACTGCATCTGGGTCCAAGGCTCACCAAGCTCCCTCACCTTCCACGTACTCACATATGCTCCTTTTAGGAGAGTCTCACCATTTGTTTCCTTGTTTTGTTTTTGTTTTATTTGTAGTACTCAGGATCAAACCCGAGTCCTCTACCATTAAGCTATAATCCCAGCCTTTTTTAAGGCAGGGATTCACAAAATTGCCGAGGCCAAACTCATACTTGCAGTCTCCTGCCTCAGCCTGCCAACCAGCTGTAATTACAGCCATGTACACCATAACCAGCTTTTGTTTATTATTTTTATTTAGTTTCCAATATGTGTTCCTGTTCTTTCTACTAAGACCCAATTATCTCCATCTTTTTCTACAAAGGAGATTTAGAATAAATTTAAATTAAATAGATTAAGTAAATTAAGATTAATCTACTTACACTAAATAAACATCTATTTACACTAAATAGATTAAGAAACATCTATTTACACTAAATACTTAGAAAACCCACCAGTGTGAGAAAACCAGAACAGCTAGCAAGAAGTCCACATGCCCAACGCAGAAAAAATAAAGTCACTAAGCACCAGAGGACTCAGCTACGAGACCCAATCCCATGCAGCTCAGCTACTAGCGCTCTGCTTGCCAGGAGCTGACCAAGCTGATAATTTTATTCTCCACAGCTGCAGAGGCCGTGGTCAGGCCTGTAACAGCTGGCGGACAGGGCTAAACTCCCCGCCACCCACACCTGACAGACATGGAACCACAATGTTATCAGCTGTCCTGTGCACACAAGCTGCCTGAGGAAAAGGTTAAGTGTCAGCAAATCCTTACACATCATAGGACATCAAATTTTCTTTAGTATAGTCACATTTCTCTTCCCAGTTTCCTAAAGTAAGGGAAGGGGGAAATATTTAACTGCCTACGATTGCTTTCACACATGTCCTATTCTTTTTTCTTTTTTTTTTTTTTTTTTTCAGAGACAGGGTCTTGCTATGCAGTCCAGGGTGCCCTTACAACTCACAGAGATCCTACTGCCTCAGCCTCCCCAGTGCTGGATTTAGAGGTATGCACCACCACACCTGGCTCATGTCCATCTCTGTTGTGCTTTCTTAGCTCTAAATTGTCTTTTTTGTGGGGTTGGGATACTGAAAACTGGACATAGGGCTTCAAACATGTAAGGCACTGGGCACAGTGGTGCACACCTGTAATTCTAGCACTTGGGAGGCTGAGGCAGGAGAACTACCATTGGTGTGAGGTCAACCTGGGCTATATAGTGAGTTCAAGGCCAGCCTGAACTACACAGGGAGATCCTGTTTCAAACAAACAAAAAAACAGAATGAAATACATGCAAGACAAGTACTTTGCTACTGAGCTACATCCCCACCTCTTAAACCTTCTCTTTAACCTGGAAGCTGCCTAGAATTCTTTGACCCTGATTCCCTGGAAAGTCCCTCATCATCATAAGCATTTTTCACCCTAACTCTGAACAACCCTGACTCTCCCCCTACCAATTTTTTTTTTTTTTTTTTTTTTTTTTGTCTTTTTGAGACAGGGTCTCACTCTGCAGTTCAGGCTGGCCTTGAGCTCACTTTGTAGCCCAGACTGGCCTCGAACTCACAACGATCCTCCTGCCTCAGCCTCCCCAGTGCTGGGATTACAGGCGTGAGCCACCACACTAAGCATCAAAAAAATTTTTAATTATACTATATATTACATTTCATAAAACCTACTACATTGTGAAAGTACTGGGGGGCTCCCCCTTTGTTTTGTGAAAGTGGAAATTGAACACAGGGCCTTTGCACTGAGCTATATCCCCATATACACCAGCACACATAGCAAGTATACTATAATACTGTGTAAAGTATCCTGTAATCCCAGAATTTGGGGAGGTTGAGGCAGGAAGAACCCAAGTTCAAGCCCGGCAAGATACCTCAAAATAATCAATACAGGGAAAATGCCTATACTTCCAAAACTGTTGACAGTTGAATGACATCCCTGGTCATTCAAGAGATGTAAATTAGGGCTGGGGATGTGGTTCAGTGGTAGGGGCTCTTGCCTTGCATGCACAAGGCCCTGAGTTCAATCCCCAGCACCACATACATAAAAAAACCCAATAATAATAACAATAAATAAATAAATTTTAAAAATCTGTTTGGATTATGTTTTTAAAAAAGAGATGCAAATTAAAACAACACTGATATTCCACTATCACCAAGAAATCAACCAATAAACAAATGATGGAGGGGCTATGGGGAAAAAAGAAGCCTCTGCACTGTTGGTGGGAGTGTCGACTGGTGCAATCACTGTGAAAATCAGTGTGGGGATTCCTCAAAAAACTAGGATTGGAGGCCCCATTTGACCCAGCTATTCCTCCTTTGGGTATCTTCCCAGAAGAATTAAAAATGTTGTATCACAGCAATATATGTACACTCGTATTTATAGCAGCACAATTTGTAATAGCTAGAGCTTGGAAACAACCCAAGTGCCCATCAACTGAGGAATGGAAAAAAAAGATAGTCTTTTTATACAATGGGGTACTACTCAGCTATAAAGAAGGGTAAATGGGAGACTTTGATAGGAAAATGGATGCAACCTGAGACCATACTCACAAATGAAATAAACCAGATGCATGTGTTAAGTATCACTGTCTCCCTAGTATGAGAAGCTGAAAGGTAAATAAGATCCAAAATGTACAAGAGATACTGTAAAGTGGAAAGAAATTTCAAAAGGAAAGAGAAATTGGGATGGGGGAATGGAGAAAAGAAGAAACACAAAAAGGAAAAAAAAAAAATATATATATATATACACACACAAGATAGTCAAGATATTTATGATACTAATTTCTCTTTGTTCATGGAAAGAAAAGGTTCATGCTGATATTGTTTAGACTATTAAATGTCAATATCTTGTACTCTGAGTAGTTTTTTTTTGTTTTTGTTTTTGGGGTTTTTTTTGCCTTTTTGAGACACAGTATCACTATGCAGTTCAGGCTGGGCTTAAACTCACTTTGTATCCCAGGCTGGTCTCAAACTCACAGTGATCCTCCTGCCTCAGCCTCCCAGTGCTGGGATTACAGGTATGTGCCACCACACTGGGCCTTGAGTAACTAATTCAAAGATAACAACAAGCTAAATTCTTTTTAAAAAATAAACTAAATTAAAAATAAAAATTGCTGAGAATGTAGCTCCATGGTTGAGTAGCCCTGGGCTCAATCCCCAAAATCATAAAAAACAAAAACAATACACGGCAAATAACACCACCCTGGTATCATCAGCCAGCGATTGCTACTACTCCCCAGACAAAGCTTAATCAAAGGCTGTTAAGCCAGGCATGGTGGCGCTCGCCTTTAATCTCAGCACACAAGAGGCTGAGACACGAGGATGGTCGCCAGTTCAAGGCCAGCCTGGGCTACAAAGTGAGCTCAAAGCCAGCCTGAATTGCATAGCAAAACCCTGCCTGCCTCAAAATGAAAAAAAGAAAGGCTGTTAAAATATAAGATACTAAAACCAGACCAAAATACAATTATGTAAATCATCCACTTGCCTCAGCATACTGATTTCCTCATAAATTTGGTAATAATTTTTCCCAAACACCAAAATATGTAATCTAGATATTTTTCCTCCCTACCTTACTTGTGGCAGATTCTTTTCACCTTCATGTCTCATCGGGCTTCTCCAAAATCTGTATGCAGTCACTTTTCTAGTGAGATGTCTACAAATCTTTTGTTTTGGTGTTTTGTGAAGTGAGTGGGGGTTTACTGTTGTTTTTAAAATTTTATTTTTTCATTTTTTGTTTGTTTTTTTTTTTTTTTGCTGTACTGGGGATCGAACTCAGGACCCTGCGCTTGCTAGGCAAGTGCTTATTCCACTGAGCTATATCCCCAGCCCCCATTTTTTGTTTGTTTTTTTGACACAGGATCTCACTATAGAGTTCAGCCTGGCCTTGAACTCACTATGTAACCTTGGTTGCCCTTGAACTTGGAGCAATCCTCAAAAAAAAAAAAAAATTAACTACTACAAGTAATAGTTCTGATACACATGGGTTGATTTTAGCATGCTATGAGGAGGATCATTTTGAGTTTGGGACCAGCCTGGGCTACAAAGTGAGCTCAAGGCCAGCCTGAACTGCACAGTGAGACCCTGTCTCAAAAAATAAAAAATTTCAGTATGTAAATTTCCTTTCAGCTTACACAAAAATAATTTCAAAGAAAAAAATGAGAGGGCTGGGGATATAGCTCAGTGGAATAAGCGCCTACCTAGCAAGCGCAGGGTCCTGAGTTCGATCCCCAGTACCACCAAAAAAAAAAAAAAAGAAAGAAAAAAATGAGAATTGAGGGTAGCTCAGTGGTAGAACACGTGTTTATCATTCACATAAGGCAATAGGTTCAATCTGGAGTACCACATTAAAAAAACCAGTAGTATAGTGTCAGGCATGATGGGGCACATTTATAATTCCAGTACTGTGGGAGGCTGAGGCAGGAGGATCACTGGGAATTTGAGGCCAATCTGGGCTACAAAGTGAGTTCAAGGTCAGCCTGAACTGCACAGTGAAATCCTGGCTCAAAAAAAAGAAATGGCTACATATTTTTATCAATGAACATTAATAAGCTATTAGGTAACTGGACATGGTGGCAGAAGCACTCTGGGAGGCTGAGACTGCACCAAGTTCAAGGGCAGCCTGGGCTACGTAAGACCTTGCCACAGGGCATGATGGTGTATACCTGCAATCCTAGCATTCAGGAGGCTGAGGCAGGAAGACAGCCATGAGTTTTAAGGCCAGCTTAGGCTACATAGGGGGCCAGGCCAGCCTGAATACAGTGAAACTCTGTCTCAATAAATAAATAGCCAGGTGTGACGGTGCATGCCTATAATCTCAGCACTTGGGAGGCTGAAGCAGGAGGATCACTGTGAGTCTGAGGCCAGCATGGCTGGCTACACAGTGAGCTCAAGGCCAGCCTGAACTACACAGTGAGATCCTGTCTCAAAAAAAAGTCGCATGCCATAAGCCAGGCATGACAGCACACACCTATATCCCCAGCACTAGGGAGGTTTAGATACAAGGATCACTGCAAGTTTGAGGCCAGGCTAGAATACATAGTGAGACCGTCTCAAAAAAAAAAAAGCAAAACAAATAACAGTACATATTTCTCTTTTTTGACAAATATAGTACCATAAACATGATTTTTTTTTTGACAGTACTAAGGATTGAACCCAGGTCCTTCACACTGAGCTACATCCCTGGCCTTTTTTATGTTTTTTAACAAGTCTCACTAATTAACTAAATTGCTTGTGAACCTCCTGGCTGCCTCATCTTCAGAGTAATGGGATTACAGGCATGCACCACCACACCCACCAAAACACCTAGCCTAATTTAACTTTTCTCATCATGCATCAGCTACACCATGTGACGAGTGATAAAGGAAATTAGTATGAACCTATCCCAAAATATAACCAAGAACTTGTGTTCCTATTGTATACGCATCACACCATCTTGTTTTCTGTCTTAACCTTGGCTGCCTTTTCAAGGTCACAGTATTGTATATCAACATGACTTCTGGGCAGCTTAATATGGTTACTTCGCCCCCACTCAAAAAAATCTGAACCCAAGGACAGTGCAATCCTTCAAGCTGTTTTCATGCCATGTATTTTTACAAAATGTTATTGTTTTTCATCAGTGATTCACTGCACTCTCTTTTAGGGTAAGAATCTTCTCTACCCCACCCTTATGCAAAGCAAACCCTCATTTCTTGACTTCCAACAGATTGAAAAATGACTTCCACACTAACTTGAGTGATCATCCACTGATGCAAGCTTGCACTGTCATCAGGGGCTCCAAGAAAAAAGGAAAGAGAGAGCAGAACAGAGAAGCCGGGTAAGCATGGTGCCACACACCTGTAATCCCAGCACTTGGGAGGAGTACCATGAGTTCAGTGCTGTGTGCCTGGCAGAGGGCTTAGAGATGAGCTCACTATGCTCATCAGAATAGCTAGTAAAAGAAGAATAAATAAAAAAAAAGAAAAAAGAAAGTAAAGCAGATGTTTGTTTTGACGCCAAACTTGGTTAAATCCTCAAGTTTAACCAAGTCTCTGTTTAAGCCCCAATACACAATACATATGACAGTGAAACCAGTCTGGTGGAATCTGGCACAGAAAATGTTCAAGGGCCCCATCTGTATATGTCATTCCCTGTTCCTCATCTGGTACAAAACCCAAACCTGGTACACTATACAAAGGTGTTAATTTTCCTTTCTATTGCTTATATTGTTGATTATCAGCTAGCACCTGTCTGGTATTCCCACGCAGCTGTATTTCTGATAGGTAAAGTAATACAAAAATATGACTAACACAGCAACTTCGAAGTCAGATAGACCTAGAATCCACCAATTTCAACACCAGGTGACCTTGGCCAAACATTTCAGTTTCCCCACCTGTGGGGTCAAGACACAAGATAATGTACCTCAAGTGTTTAGAAATCTAAGTGTTAGCAGTTACAGGACTAAAGTACACTGCCCTTTTCTTTCCTGTTCAATTTATCCCAAACTACTAAATCTATTTCTTCCAAAAAATCTTGAGTAATTTTGTTTTTTTATTTTTTTATTTTATTTATTTTTTTTTTTTTTGCGGTACTGGGGATCGAACTCAGGACCCTGCGCTTGCTAGGTAAGCGCTTATTCCACTGAGCTATATCCCCAGCCCCCTTGAGTAATTTTGTTAAGTGTGCCTTAAATACCATAAATTCACTCTTAAGGGCACAATTAAATGATCTTTACTACACGTGTATTTACGAAGCTATACAACTATCACTACAGTCTAGCTATTACCTAAATAAAATCCTTTCTCATTTCTTTATCCCAGATGGTCAGGCTGACAGTACTGCATCTAAATTTGCTTAGGTACAGCCCATTGTGTGAGCCACATTCCACTGTGCAACCTACATCCCATTACATAATGCTAGGATCTTTGGGTAAAATTTTTAAAAATACTCTTCTATGAGAATAAAACAATTAACAGCCTATTTTAACTAACAGGATTTTTGCTAGGCATGGTGGCAGACGCCTGTAATCCCAGCACTGAGGAGGCTGAGGCAGGACGATTGTTGCAAGTTCGAGACCAGCCTGGGCTACAAAGTGAGCTCAAGGCCAGCCTAAACTGTATAGCGAGACCCTGTCTCAAAAAGACAAAAACCTAATAAGGATTTTTATTCCTTATGTTCTGTAGTAGAAATATATATTTTTCTACCATTACCTTAACACTTCCAACCATAATGAATGAAAATAGAACTAAAAAAGCCGGGCACGGTGGCGCACGCCTGTAATCCCAGCACTCGGGAGACTGAGGCAGGAGGATCATCGCAAGTTTGACACCAGCCTGGGCTGCAAAGTGACCTCAAGGCCAGTCTAAACTGCATAGCAAGACCCTGTCTCAAAAAGACTAAAGTAAATGAACTAAATGGAATAACCTGAAGTATCAAAGTTAAAATTTTCCAAGAAATCGTCTGTCCTCCAATAATTTAAAGAAACATGTAATTAATATTATAGCAGGATATTTTTAATTTTGATTTTTTTTTCTGGTGCTAAGTGTACACTCCCGTGCTATGCAAAGCTACACAAGCACTGTACAACTGAGCTGCATTCCCAAA
Source organism: Dinomys branickii (assembly GCA_004027595.1). Classification (NCBI taxonomy): domain Eukaryota; kingdom Metazoa; phylum Chordata; class Mammalia; order Rodentia; family Dinomyidae; genus Dinomys; species Dinomys branickii. The sequence continues at coordinate 45,651 of PVLD010010140.1, read as the reverse complement.
CCCCACGACACAGCAGGAAATTGTGCATTTGTGTGGTACTTCAGATTGAATTTCACAATGCACTGTATCTTCAGTCCTTTTTTAGTCTGTTTTGTTTTTGTTTTCGTTTCCATTCGGTACCAAGAATCAAATTCAGGACCTTGCGCCTGGTGCTTGTGCCACTGAGCTATTTCCCTAGCCCTTCAGTCCTTTTTAAAATTAATTTTTATTTTGGTCAGGCATGATGGTGCATGCTTGTAATCCCAGCACTTAGGAGGCTGAGACAGGGGGGTCCCTACAAGTTTGAGGCCATCGTGCACTACAAAGTGTGCTCAAGGCTAGCCTGAACTGAAACCCTATCTCAAAAAGAAAAAGTTAAAAAATACATCGTAATTGGGAGGGAAAAGTGAGAAATCAACTTACTATAAATTTGCTGTAAAAAACTATGTTGTGAGCCAGATGTGGTGAACATGCCTGTGAATTCCAGCATTGGGGAGGCTGAGGCATAAGGATCACTATGAGTTCGAGGCCAGCCTGGTCTACACAAAGAATGTTCAGGGCCAGCCTGCCCTACACAGCAAGGCCCTGTCTCAAAACAAACAAACAAACAAAAAACATGTTGTATCCAATAAACAAACAACTATTTTTCAATTTTTGCCCCTTTTTGGGGGTGGGAGACACAAAATTCTGGGTCTCACGCAAACTATTATCAATCCATTTTTTATAGCCAGACATGGTGGCGCACGCCTATAATCCCAGCACTCAGGAGGCTGAGGCAAGAGGACTGCTGTGAGCTGGCAGCCAGCCCAGGCTACACAGTGAGTTCAAGGCCAGCATGAACCACAGTGAGACCCTGTCTCAAAAACAAAAAAGTGCTCTGGGCTTTAAGGCCATCTTACAAACACTTGCGCTCTGAGAGCTGAGTGGAAGAAGAATCAAATGTGCAGGCTAAAGTGCAAAAAAAGAAAGATGGGCTGTGACAAGCAGAGTGATGTGAGCTCAAGGCCAGCCTGAGCTATACAGTGAGACCCTGTCTACAAAAAAACCCAGGCATGGTGGTGGTAAATCCCAGCCCTCAGGAGGCTGAGGTAGGAGGATCGCTGGGGGTTACAAAGTGAGTTCAAGACCAGCCTGAACTGCATAGTGAGACCCTGTCTCAAAAAGGCAAAAAAAAAAAAAAAGAAAAAAAGAAAAGAAGAGAAGAAGGATGAAACAGAGGTCCAAGTAAAACAGCTTGTACACTCATGGAGGCCAAAGGCACAGAACTAAGGAATGCGAGAGGCTGAGAACGCTGGGAAAGTTGTTGGACTGCATGCTACTGTCTACAATGTGTCTCATGGGTGAGATGTATGTAACTCAGCGGCACAGCACCTGCCTTGCAAGCACAAGGTCCTGAGATCAGATTCCCGGTACTAAAACAAACAAAAAAAAACACTGAATGTATCTCAATAGATTGGAACTCCATTGCCACCTGATCACCAAGACCACCTCAAAGCAATTCACCCTGTTCGTAACTAAAGCAATCCTCCGGTCTCTTGCCTGGGACCTGTGACATTCTGGACTATGGTTCTCAGTTATGGCCAAGTGTAACACATGTACAATAAATCACCTCTTCTGCTATGTTAAAAACAAGGATAAAAGTGCTTCAAAACCAAGTAAAAACTTATCAGGCCCTGTGACACATGTCTGTAATCCCAGCACTCAAGAGAGGCCGAGGCAGGAGGATTGTTTTGAGTCCGAGGACAACCTGGGCTACAAAGTGAGCTCAAGGCCAGCCTAAACTGCATAGTGAGACCCTGTCTCAGAGACAAAAAAAAAAAAAAAGACAAAAGAAGGACTCGGTACCAAAAAGCGAACAGTTCAGCGCCTGCCTTGCAAGTGTGGGATCTGATTCCCTGTACCAAAAATGAAAAAACTAACAATTTAAAAATAAAGTCACTTCATACCACTTCAAGACAAGACATGTACTTCATTTTTAAGGGGGTAGAGATAGTAACCAGTTTCCTTCCATCAAAACACAAAATCATACTGAAATAAAACAAACCCCCCCCCAAAAAAAAAAACATTCCTACCCATTTTCATCTTCTCCCCAAACAGTAAAAGCCACTGCAGACAGAGATATCCCTGGTGAGCACTGCACAGGCTTCATCAGTTACCAAGACAAGGAAGCAGAGGTGCTGGTGGTTTTCCAGTACAGTTCTAAAGGAAGCGCCATGTGACTGCTAGTCCAGCCCAAATTTAAAGAGAGGTCAGAGGTAACCAGAGCAGCAGGAAACAGGCAGGAGAAGCAGTCACCACAGTCTTTTCCCATGGCCTCATTCTCCTCCATGCCACATTTCAATCAAAACAAAAACCTCTCTTAGAGCTGGGCATGGTAGCATATGTCTGCAGTCCCAGAACGCAGGAGACCAAGGCAGGAAGACGGCAGGTGTTGCAGAGGGAGCCCAAGCCCAGTCCAGATTACACAGGCGGACCTGTCTTAAAAAAAAAAAAAAAATCGCCTCCAAAACGCTTAATTATTAAGCATCAAAAGTTGCGGGAAAGCAAACGGGGAAGTCAGAGGTGTGAAAACAAAGTCAATTGTGAGGAAAATCTGACCACACTCGTGAACTAGCCACAAGCAGGAAAATCAGGCAGAGCACACTGGCATCAAGTGGAAGAGCAGCGTGGGAAACTAATTACCTTTGCCTAAGGACAACAGAAGCTTTCCTAGCAAACGGAAGCCCGCCCTCACCAAGAGGCCCCTCAGCATTTAAAGTGTGTTTGATCATCTCCATGGAGTAGAATGTACTCCCTTTCCTGAGACAAATGTGGACCATACCAATGTGCCTACTCAGTGCCTAAGCTACACAGCAGTTTAGCATGGCGGTCCTTCCTCCCAACTTTTACCAACACGTTCACAGGGAACGGTGAGAGCACAATACCTAGTGGCAAACCACTGCTGAAAAAACCTTACAGTGTAAGAGAAAATGTAACAACTGCAAATGATCTTCGGGTATCTTAGGGAAACCTCAGAAAGCTCTGAACTGAGCCCAGCATGGTAGCTCAGGCCTGTAATCCCAATACTCTGGGAGGCTGAGGAGGGAAGATCACAAATGCAAGCACACCCTAGGTAACTTAGCAAAACCCCGTCTCGAAACTAAAAAAAAAATTAAAAAATAAAAATGCGGGGTGGCTGGGAATGTGCTCAACGCAAAGGTCTAGGGTTCAAACGCCCGCAGCGCAGCGCAGCGCCCCTCCCCTCTCTCCGAACTTTAGTATATACAGGAACTGTAGGACGGTGAACTTAAAAGTACTGGCAGACTACATACCCTGGACATACGGCAGAATCAACATTGGACAGTGGGAGCAGTAAGCTCTAAGATTATGACTAACAGGAAATAACTGGAACGGGGATACGCTCAACCTCAAGAGAAGACGAGGGTAAGAACGGAGTGGTGACAGTTGAGAAGCCTGGACCACTAATTAGATGGAAAACCCTGGGAGAAAAGTGGGAAATCGGGTGCGACTGTGACTCGGGCAAAACAACTTGCAATGAACCAATGAGAGCAAGACTTTCAGTATGTAACAGTCCTCCACGACACGGCTCACGAGGCGCTCTAAAGACACATTAAAGAGAGAAATGTGGCACAATCAAACCCCAAGAACCGGGAACGAGGGGAGAACTGAGATCTGAGCCCAATTCCCTCCAGAATGAGAAGTGAAGCGCTTCCAGGCTGAGCCGAGCCAGGCTGGGGAGCGCAGAAGTCGGGTTGCGGGGCGCGGGTGCCAGGACGAGCGGAGAACGCGGGAAGGGAAAGGCGGTCGGGAGGACAGCGCCGGCGCCGGGCTGGAGCCGGACGAGAGGAAAACCGCACCCTCCGGAGCCGAAGCCCGGGGGGTGGGGAGGCGCCCCCGGGGCTGGGCGGGCCCGGACGGCGAGATGCGGGGGGCTGGCAGAGCCCGCAGCTGCCCGCGCCGGAGGGAGGCGGGAGGCGGGCCCGGGCCGGGGCGCGCTGCGGACGGGCCAGTCCAGCTCGGGAAGCTCGGCAGGGTCCCCACGGTTGGTGCTGGACGAGCCTGAAGGGGGTGCGCATTTTGAGACCTAACCCCTGTCTACGGCGTTCACACTACGGTGCTCAGGGCCTCGCAACCAGGGAGGGACGGGAGAAGGAGACAATTACCGCTGCGCCCCCTCGCTGGACTCGAGAAGGGCCACCGCCGCCGCTCGTTACCTGCCAATGTGCCTCTTACAAAGCGGCGGCGGCGGCGAAGGCAGCCCTGTCCGTCACGTAACCTTCACGTCACGCCCCGGGGAGGGGCCGCGAGGCGCCACTGGCACACGGCTCCCCAGTGCGCTGCCTGCTCCACTCACTCCCCCCACCCACAACTGTACGGCACTGACAGCGCAGAGGTGGTGGAGACAAGTGAGCGAACAAATACAGGAAAGTTTACGAAAAAGAACGTTTACAACATTTCTGGCGCTCGAAGATATTACCCTCCGTGTAGAGTGGAGGCCACAGTCACACCTCCTAGTCGCGCTGTGATGACCTACTGAAGACCCGCCAGTTGTGCCCATGCGGCCGGCTTTTCATCACGGGATGTGAGCAAGCCAATCACGGCAAGCCCGGCCTCCAGAGATTGCAGGCGGGCACTACAACTCCCAGCATGCTCCCCTGCGAGGGCGCCCACTACGGCAGCTTTCGGCCCACGGGTTCGTAGGGCCACTGCCAGGGACTCCAGAACTGAGGAAAAGCGATGCTGGAAGCGGCCCGAGCTAACTTGTAGCCCTGAGTACCAGTGGCTGGCACCGGCCAAGTGGCCCCGCGCGGTTCCCGCTGGGAAGTGTAGTCCTGCTGGTGCGTGGCTTCCCGTCGCCGCGCTCGCCCCGCCCTGCGTCGTGCGCGGGAAAATGCCAACGGCTGTCAGGCTAACCCGAGGCTCCCAGGGGGTCCGCAGGGCTGGGGGGCGTCTCCGCGCCAGCTCTGGTTAAGTGTAGGTCGAGCTCAGCGTTCCGACGCCCTTCTACGTGAAGAGACGAGCATTTATTGAATGCCTACTCGATGTCAACCGCTTATACAGGCGTTTTCATTATTGGCCCAGTTTTGAGGATGAGAGGCCTCGGAAAGTTGTTTAATGGAGCTGGGCGTGCTGCGCACGTCTGTAATCCCAGCATTTAAAAAGGGCCAGGCAGCAACAGCATGACGGCCCCCGGGGATGTGGAGTTGAAGAAGGCCTTCCCAGAGCTTCACGCCAAAGTTACTGACACTCAAAAGGAGATTAAGTTTGCAGACATTCAGACTGAACAACATGAAAAAGCATGCACATCTTACACAGAGATTATGACTTTGGTAGATGACACTAACATGTATGAAGGTGTAGGAAAAGTGTTTATTCTTCAGTCTAAGAAGGTAATTCATAATGAGCTGTTGGAGAAATAAAGTAGCAGAAGAAAAAATTAAAGAACTAGAGCAGAAGAAGTCCTACCTGGAGCAGTGTTAAGGAAGCAGAGGACAACATCCAGGAGATGATGATGGCAGGAAGGCAGTGAGCCTCTCGGGACACTCTCCCTTCAGGGGGCAGAAGGACCTGCGTGGGGTGGCGGCTTCCTACACCCGGATGGACATTTTATCTGGCTGGGCCAGGAACCAGCCCCACACTCTGTATTGCACTGAGCCACTTTTGAGTTCACCCTGTGTATCCCCCCAGCTTTGCCTGCCCTGGATGCTCCTCTTTCCTGTGATGATCCATGAACTCCAGGAGAGGAAAGACAGGAGCCAGGGCAGATGAGTATGTTCTGCCTGACCCTGCCACTAGCTATGATAGTCAGGCCAAGAAAAGATTTCTGTCTTGGGCTAGGGGTATAGCTCAGCAATGATAAATCACGAGGCAGCCAACCGCCCTCATGGGAAAACTTTACCTCTCAATATTTCTCTCCTTGGGCTGGGGATATAGCTCAGTGGAATAAGCGCTTGCCTAGCAAGCGCAGGGTCCTGAGTTCGATCCCCAGTACCGCAAAAAAAAAAAAATTCTCTCCTTCCCTTACCTGTTCCACTTCACTTCCCCTCAGCCACAGGAGCCAAACCCACCCTCATCTGCTTTGGTAGGACTCTGACGAACAGCTCACCTCCCTCGGGTTCTGGCCCACGAACAACCCACCCTGCTCAGATTGTTCTGACCCTCGGACACCACCACCACCACCACCACCCTGGTCGGACTGTTCTGGCCCACTGACACCTACCCAGAAAAAGTTTAAAAGCCCAGGCTTTGCCCAGCTCACTGCTGCCTTGGTCCACTAGGCAGCCTGCTACCCAATAAAGACCTCTCGTTTCAGAAGGGCTGGTCTGGTTCTGTGTGGGGGTCTTGGTTTCTATCAAGCAGCATAAGCATTTTCCTGGTAAGCCCGAGATCATGAGTTTGATTCCCAGTATCAAAAAAAATTAAAGAAAAGATTTGTCTTAAAAAAAAAAAAAGGGCCAGGCATGTTTTCAGTAGTTCAATCCCACACCCCCACCTCAAATTTTTAAAAACCCACCCTTGACAGACGTAAAGGAAAAAGCAGAAGAAAAGGCTTCTGAAAGAATATATATAAGCTGGGCATGGTGGGGCACACCTGTAACCCAGCATGAAGGAGGCTCAGGCAGGAAGGTCACTATAAGTTCAAGGCCAGCCTGAACCACATAGGGAAACCCTGTTTCCTTATAATAAAATATTCATAATTGAATGCATTATGCCCTGCTTCAACAGTGTGGTAACTAAGATGGAATCATCTTTATAGGATCTTAAAAAAAAAAAAAGCTGGTCCTGGTGATGCATATCTGTCATCCCAGCACTTAAGAGGCTGAGGCAAGAGGATCACTGCAAGTTCAAGGTCAGCCTGGGCTACATAGGGAGTTCAAGACCAGTGTACACTATAAAACAAGACCCTGTCCCAACCAAAAAAAAAACAAAAGCCAGGCACAGTGGGGCATGCTGGCATTTCAGAGCCTGAGGCAAGAGAATGACTGCAAGTTTAAAATCAGCCTTGCTGGGTGTGGTGGCGCATGCCTATAATCCCAGTACTCTCTGGGAGGCTGAGGCAGGAGGATCCTTGCGAGTTCAAGACCAGCCTGGGCTACAAAGTGAGCTCAAGGCCAGCCTAAACTGCATAGTGAGACCCTGTCTCAAAAAGACCCAAAAAAAGATCAGCGAGGGCTACACAGTTCAGTAAAGGCCAGTATGAACTCACTTTGTAGCCCAGGCTGACCTCAAACTCAGCGATCCTCCTGGCTCAGCTTCCTGAGTACTGGAATTATAGTCATACGACACCATGCCCATGCCCACGCCCCCAGCCCCCAACCCCCCCAAAAAAATTTTTTTAAGGTTAAAAACCAATACTGGACAGGCATGGTAGAGCATGCCTGTAATCCCAGCACTCAGGAGGACCAGTGCACGTTTAATGCCTGGGCTACATAGTGAGTTCAGGGTCACCCTGAACTAATAGCAAGACAATGCCTAAAAAGGAAAAAAAAGGGGCCAGGGAAATTGGTCAGAGGCACAGCATCTGCCTGGCAAGTGCAAGGTCCTAAGTTCAATTCTCAGTGCCAAAAAATAGTGTACAGTATGTGGGGAAGGGATGGTCTGAGTGTGAGCAGCACATGGACCAGTTTGTCCCCCGGCAAAGTATTGCCTTAGCACATGACAGGGGTGTCCCATGTTTATTGCCCATAGATTTGCCCAAGATTCACTGACCTGTGTTCCATGTTGCCAAGTAACATAATTAGAATTTGGCTTCTCATTAAACCTTTTCTCTGGAGAAGTGAATGTGCTGTTGACCGGAGGACCATATGTTATTTTACATGGCCTAAAATTAGTATAATGATAATACAATTTGGAACATAACATCAGTTTCAGACCCTGTCTAGAAAACATTGCTGGGGGCAGGGATGTAGCTCAGTGTGAAAGCTGTGGGTCCAACCCCCAGTACTGTAAGAAATAAATAAAAATCTTTAAAAGGCTAGGAACATAACTCAGTGCAAAGGCCCTGGCTTCATTCCCAAGTAAGGTAATAACAATTCTGTCAAAGGCCTCAAAAAATAATTGAATTCCCGGGTGTGGAGGCACACACATGTAATCCCAGCCCTCGGGAGGCTCAGGCAGGAGGATCATTGAAAGTTTGAGGGCATATACTAGTTGGGGGCTGGGGATCTAGCTCAGGAGCACAAGTGCCTGCCTGGCAAGTGCAAGGTCCTGAGTTCAATTCCTGGCACACACAGAAAAAAGATTTAGAAAGGTTGAGGCCAGTTTGGGCTACAAAGTGAGTTCAAAGGCAGCCCGAACTGCATAGTGAGACCCTGTCTCAAAAAGACAAAAGAAAAAACCCAAAATAATAATAATAATAATAATAGCGCTGGGGATACAGCTCAGTGGAATAAGCGCCTGCCTAGCAAGCACAGGGTCCTGAGTTCGATCCCCAGTACTGCCAAAAAATAATAATAAATAATAATAATAATAATAGAACTGTAAGTATTAAAGCCAGGCATGGTGATGCATGCCTGTAATCCCAGCACTTGGGAGGCTGAGGCAAGAGGCTCACTGGTAGTTCAAAGCCACCCTGGGCTACATAATTAGCTCCAGGCAAGCCTGAACTGCATGGCAAGACCCTCAAAACAACAAATATATATATATATATATATATATATATATACACACACACACACACACACACACACACATATATATATTGGTTATATAATAATGTTTGGTATGAAACAATATATATATATGTTGGTTATATATATATAATGTTTGGTATGAAAAAATAAATAAAATAAAATGTTTGGTGTGGTGGCAGGTACCTATAATTCCAATGCTATAGGAGGCTGAGCCAAGAGAATCTAAATTCAACCCCAGCCTGGGCAATTTGTCAATATAATAAAACCTTGCCTCAAAGTAAAAAAAATAAAGCCAGGTTTGGTGGGGTGGTGCAGTCCTATAATCCCAGCACTCAGGAGACTGAGGCAGAAGGATCATTACCAATTTGAAACCATCCTAGTTACAAAGTGAGCTGAAGGCCAGCCTGAAATGCATAGCCAGACCTTGCCTCAAAAAAAAGAAAAGAAAAAGTCGGCCAGGTGTGGTGGCGCATGCCTGTAATCCCAGCACTCGGGAGGCTGAGGCAGGAGGACTGTTGTGAGTTCAAGACCAGCCTTGGCTACAAAGTGAGCTCAAGGCCAGCCTGCACTGCATAGCGAAACCCTGTCTCAAAAAGACAATAAATAAATAAATAATAAATAAATAAAAAAGAGTTAGGCATGGTGGTGCATGCTTGAAATCCCAACACCATGGGAGGCCAAACCAGGAAAATCGAAAGCTTGAGCCCAGCCTGGGGAATTTAGCTATTTAGCAAGATCCTGTCTCAAAATTTTAAAAAGGCTAGGATAGAGTACACTATGAAGGCCCTGGGTTCAATGCCCAGTGCTGAAAAAAGAGAATAAACCCTTGACACAATGTTTCATGATGTTTCATCATATGAGTTAAACAAATGTCTGCAATTTTTTTTTCTTTTTTTGCGGTACTGGGGATCGAACTCAGGACCCTATGCTTGCTAAGCAAGTGCTTATTCCACTGAGCTATATCCCCAGCCCTAAACAAATGTCTACTGGAAAAAGAAAGACAGCTGAGCTTAGTGGCCCACGCCTGTCATCCCAGCACTCAGGAGGCTGAGGCAGGAGGATCATTGAAAGTTCAAGGCCAGTTTAGGCTACAAAGTGAGCTCAAGGCCAGCCTGAACTGCATAGCAAAACTCTGTCTCAAAAAGAAAAAAAAAAAAAAAGACAGGCAAGGAGAATGTGGTTGACAGATAGTCCAGGCTGTCAAGTGTTCCAGGCAGGGGAAGTTGTGTGAGCCACAGGCAAAGAAGAAATAAACCCAATTTGGCTGAAAGAAGGATTTCTTGGGAATCCATGTAGTGAAAAAGAAAGTTGCAGTGGTCAGTGTTATCTGATTGTGTAGTAGGGTCTTACATGCCAGGGTAAAGACTTTATTCCTTCCTGTTACTAATCTCTGCCAAAATGCTTTCTCCCTAGCAATGTAAATAGAGTCTCTTGAAGCATAAAACCTTCCACAGTGACGCTGAGGAATTAAGCTGTAAGGCTGGAATGACAGGTGGTGGGGCTGGTATTTTAGATGAGGAAGCCGCTCCTTAGATTCCCCACTGCTGATATGGCGCCAGTTCTGCCAACTTGAGGGTAAGCCAGCTGCGGTCACTGAAGAAAAATTTTCCCCTGAGCAATCACTTGCACGTCAGCTTGAAGTTAGTAAACTTAAGCAAAACTTTTCCACTGAGCTTCCAAAAATGTACACATGGTAGTTGCCAGATCTGCTCTGACAACAATGAAAGTAATTCCCAATCTGACTGTGAAAGAAAATACACGTCCCATCCTGAAAGGCAAGGAGGCTTGACAGCCTGTTCAGCTCAGACCTTCCCTGACACTCCCCCAGCCAAACATTAATCTCCCAGCAGACTGGGCACTATTCAGGGCCAAAGATAGTTCAGTGTGCAGTAACAGAATGGCTACACCTGTTGCCTTTGTAAAGCAAGACCAAATGCCTTTTGGTTGAAGGACAAAACCCAGGCTCTCAACTTTTCTGACACAGGCCTCTGCACTAGGGAACATTATGAAGTTGGTCATAGATCTGGGAAGTGATTCCTGAGTGCATCTCCTGCTTCCTGGCAGGCAAGAATATGTTATCTTTACTTTAAACTGATAAGAACGGATACTAGGGGCCAGAGATATTGTTCAGCAAGCATAGTTACCTGCCTAGCAAGTGTGAGGTTGTGAGTTTGATTCCCAGGACCAGGGGAAAAAAAAAAAGCATAGATACTGCACTGGATCTTAACCAAAAGGCTGAGAAACTGTTATTTTATGTTTTGTTTTACTTGTTTGTTTTTCAGACAGAAAAAAAAAAGAGATAGGATCTGGCTCTAGTTCAGGCTGGGCATGAGCTCACTACGTTGGTTGATTATCTTTATTTTATTTATTTTTTTTAGTCTTTTTGAGTCAGGGTCTCACTATGCAGTTCAGGCTGGCCTTGAGCTCACTTTGTAGCCCAGGCTGGTCTCTTACTCATAACAATTCTACCTGAGGACCTCAGCCTCCCAAGTGCTGGGATTATACCATGCCTGGCCTTGGTTTTGTTTATTTTTGTGTTTGTTTTTTCAGATGGTCTTGCTAAGTAGTTCAGGCTGGGCTTGAATTCACCATGTAGCACAGGCTGGCCCCAAACTCGAAATCTTGCTGCCTCAGTCTCCTGAGTACTGGAAATTACAGGTGGGGCCACCACCCCAGCAGCCCTATAAATCTTAGGACTATTTAACACTCTAGTTATAAAGAAATTGTAACTTCCCTGTCTAAGTTTATAAATAATTTTTCCTGAAGTCAAAGATGCAGGACACCTGGGTGGTACAAGTGACAGCCAAGTGGATTCTGTCTGAAGTATATTTGGTTCAAAGAGCAAAGTGAAAACCAATTTTCAGCCCTGGCCTCACTTCATCTGGGAAAACTTCTCTGGAGCCAATAGTACTTTCCAGAGTGTGACGCTTTCCCTTAACTGGCAACTCCAGGTGCAGATTGGTTCTGGCTGCTTCATTTGTGTGCCTGCCAAACGCCCTTGTTTAGGAACTTGCTGATTCTCCCCTGCTGTGTGGGGCCCACTGAAACATCTTTTTCTTTTGCTTTGCTTAGTGTGTGTGTATTTTTTTTTCTTTTTCATATTGCTGTCCTGAAGCTTGAACCCAGGTTCTCTCCAGCTCTTTTATTTATTTATTTTTTTAATTTCATGATTGTGATAGGGTCAAAAATAAAAGAGAGAGAAAGGGTCTCTTTCAGTTGCCTAGGCAGGACCTGAACTTTCAATCCTCCTGCCTTAGGCTCCCAAGTGCCGGTTTGCACCACTTGGCTGTCTTTTGTTTAGTTTTATTTATTTATTTTTTGTCTTTTTGAGGCAGAGTCTCACTATGCAGTTCAGGCTGGCCTTGAGCTCACTTTGTAGCCAAGGCTGGTCTCAAACTCAGAACGATCCTCCTGCCTCAGCCTCCCAAGTGCTGGGATTACAGACGTGCGCCACCATGCCCAGCTTGCTTAGTTTTAATGAATAGAAACAGAAATGGAGAAAGAGGAAGACAATGAGTAGAAATAGACTGAGAAAAAAAATGAAGAGAAAGATTTTTCTGACACTTTCCAACAAGAGAGCTGAATGTAAAAGTAAATTCTGGTTTCTGCTCTAGTATTCTGAGAGGCTGAGGAAAGGGAATCAAAAGTTTAAGTCCCTTAGATATAATCCCAGGACTCAGGAGGCTAAGGCAGGAGTATAGCTGTGAGTTCAAGGCCAGCCTGGCTACACAGTGAGATCTTGTCTCAAAAAAAAAAAAGAAAAAAATGTTTGAGCCCCTTGGGGCAGGATAGCTCAGTCCTACCTACAATGCCACCACTCAAGAGGCAAGATTACTGAGAGTTCAAGGACAGCCTGAACTACACCTTGTCTAAAAAAAAAAATTGAGCCCAGCCTGGGAAGCTTATCAGACTTAGTGAGATTCTATGTCAAGATGTTAAAAATTTAAGAACTGGCATGGATGGGCTGGGGATATAGCTCAGTGGCACAGCATTCGCTTGGCAAGTGCAAGGTCCTGAGTTCAATTCCTAACACCAAAAAAAAAAAAAAAAAAGAACTGGCAATGTAGCTTGGTAGGAAGGCGTCCAATTCAACCCCAGTACTGGAAAAACAAAAAAAATGAAAGAAAAAGAAAAAGCAAGCAAGGAGGAGCAGAGCCAGAGGAGGGACCTGTGGGGAGAGGCTCAGGGTAGTTCAGGGAGACCTTTTCCTTCCTCAGAGTACAGTCACCCCAGGTGCCTCCTGGCTCTGACAGATCTCTTTGGCTCTGTCCAAAATTCTCCACCCCAACCACTTCCACCTCCCTTCCCTGAAGCCAAAGGGGTCGGGGTGGAATCCAGACGCTCAGCAGCAAGCTAAAGCAGCTCTCGCGGGCCTGGACACCCACTGCTACAGAGTGGCCCCTGCCGAGACCTGCCCTTGGCCATAGCCACAGTTAGCCGAGGGACAGAAGGCCTGGGAGAGGAGACACCTCCTCCCAACACGGATGGACCCCTGGCTGGACCTTCACATACCGGGAATTTACCTGCAGGCAAAGCTAGTTGGCAAGTCATCCCCTTCCCTGGGGCAGCAGAGCAGCTGTTTTTGTCAGGGAGTCAGGGAGGGCGTTGCAGTTGTCAGCTGCGCTCCTCAGAGTTTCCAGTGTTCTGAAAAGCTGCTTCCCAGCAACCTCTCCCAGAGCCCAGCTCTCTCTTCCCCCTCCAGGTCGTGCAGGTCCCCTGAGGCTCTGGGAAAGGCCGTTTTCCTGCAGTGTGGACAGCCTGGGCTGGCTTCCTGCCTGACTGTGGTTATACAGGGTAGGCAAAACCAGGAGTAAAAAGACGAAAGGACTGGGGAACTGCTAGAGAGCTGTGCATCAGAGCTTTTCTTTTTCATCTTCCGTCATCCCTCCGCTCTGGGCTGCTGGGAAGTCCCAACATGGAACTGTGAATCTCAACAGATGCCTCGGCATATTGGAAGCCCTACGAATGTCGACAGTTGTGCTGTTTGCAAAGCACCTTCAGATCCCTCATCAAAGGAGTGCATAAATGGCCCAGTGAGATTTAGTGACCTGCCTAAAGCACAGGCTAATGGACTAGAGATAGAATTTAACAAGGAGAATGAACCTTAGATCATCCAAGCTGCACCCACTGCACTCCTCTGACAAGACTCCGTTTACTGACTCGAGATCTAATGGTGACATCCTAGTCCTTTCATAGTAAGATCCATCTGGCTTCGCTTTCTCTTTTTGGGGGGAGGTGGTATGAGAGATTGAACCCAGTGCCTCTTACATGCTAAGCAAGTGTTCTGCCACTAACTATACCCTGGTCCCCATCTGATTTTGTGGGTTTTTCTTTTGTTGTTTTTTGGTTTTTTGTTTTGGTCTTTTTGAGATGGGGTCTCACTATGCAGCTCAGGCTGGCCTTGAGCTCACTTTGTAACCCACGCTGGTCTCAAACTTGCAACGATCCTCCTGCCTCAGCCTTCCAAGTGCTGGGATTACAGCTGATTTTGTATTATGTCAGAGTGTTTGTTTGCTTGAGATAGGATCTTGTTGAATAGTTCAGGCTGGCTTGAACTCACAGCAAGCCTCCTGCTTCAGCCTCCCTAAGTGCTAGGATCACAGATGTGCACCACCACACCTGGACGTTTTTGAGACAGGGTCTTGCTATACAGTTTTTTTTTTTAATTTTTTTTTAATTTTCAAGACAAGAGAATACAAATACAAATCAGAATAACCTATAGACAGTTCAGAAAATACAAAACTATACAGAAAACAGTAGGGAATTAGCACTGGATGCTGTATTACATGTCATCATCACATTAGTTAACACATATACCCCAAAGGAAATTGCTAATTATATAGAAGAAAGCATGGCTTTAGCACTGGATGCTGTAATCCATAAAGCTATCATTTTTGTGGACACATAGGCGATTAAGGAACTACAAAATTATATAGAACATAGAAGGAAATTATCTCTGAATGCTAATTTACCTAATGTTACTTTCCCAATTATTACTCTATTATACCGATGGTGACTAGCTTGAAAATTCAAATTCTCTCCTCCCTCATCTCCGTTGCTCTACCTTATACTTCTGAACTCTCACCTTGGGAGGAGACATGGCTGCCTCAGACCACACTATACAAGCTGTCGTGTTTGGGGTGGAAAAGCACCCACACGCATCGTGGACCGCCCGTCTCCTCCCCGCCCTCGTGCTGCATAGGGTGGGGGCGGATGTGAGTGGGTTCTGTTCGCCCTCTATGGGCGTCGCTTGTCAGCCCCCAGTGGGCCGTTCGCGCCCGCAGCCGGTGCCCGGCGGGGTCGTCCGCGCCCGCAAAGTTGCCTCGATGCTGGAGACCCTTCCTTCTCCTCTTCCCCCTTCCTGGGCTCCAGCCTCACCGTTTCCCACCCCCTGCGGCTGGACCCCAGGCAAATTTACTATGCTTGGTACCAGGGCTTGAAATCTCCCCGGCTATGTTCACATTGTTAGTTCAGCATGTAAACTGAGTTTAGATATTAGTTCTAAAATAGAGCTGGAGGATAGAGTATATTGCTGTTTTTCGTACTCCTGGTCTGCTGCTCTTTATCTAACGTGTCGCTATGGGTTCTTGCAAGGTTCATATGCGTAAGCTGTAAGTAGATCCTCTTTGTGTTGTTAATAGTGTGGGGTGAGTCCTGAAGTCCGTATAATCGTCCCATTGTTGACAGGAGTGTGTTGATTGCGCCCGCCGCCTACTCTCTCGGTGTTCACAGTGAGATTTCAGGGCGGGAACTGAAGCCCGGCACCGCGGATCCTGCTCCCTGCCTGGTACCGGAGCACGATCGCACCTCCCTCCGCCGTCTTGCTCCATCTCCTCTCCCGGCCGCTGCTGCTCCAACTCCGGAGTCGGTCCACTCGCCCAGCAGAGGGGTCTGGGAGGGGATCGCCTCGGGGCAGACGCAGGGTCGGGTGCGGTGAGCTGTGTGCTATTTGGGCTGATTCCATCCTGTCTCCCGGCGCCGATTAGAGATGTTACTGCAGGATCAGATTTCTGTTTCTGTGGGTGTTGTAATTTCTCGTCTTCATCCTGGATTCGACTACTGCTCCCGTCCACCATTGCATCTTCTGGCCACGCTCTCTCCTCTGACCCTCTCTCGGAACTCCGCACTCCCCTGGACAAGCCGGGAGGCTTCCATGAGAGTAGGTCTCCGCAGCTGAAGCTGCGGGTGCTGGGAGGAGGGCGTGAGCTAAGGTGTGCGATTTGGAGCCGTAGTTTCTCCGTCTCGCCTCCCTCCGACTGCGCCATGGCGGACCTCCGATCCTTTCTTCCCGAATAGGTCCTTCTTATTCTTTCCGAGGATTTCAGTTCCCATTTCAAATCTTTCCTGGGTTCGAGGTGCCCACCTCTCTCCTTTTTGTCCTTCTCTTATTGCTATATTTCTTTGTCTAGGTGGGATTTCTCGGAGAGATTCCTCCTCTGCTTCCTATTTGGTCTCCATCTTGAAGTTCCCCGCTTTGCTATACAGTTTTAACTGGTCTTGAAATCACTATAAATGGCTTGCACTATAACCTGGCAGACAGTGAGAATACACCCCTGAGATCACCTATATTGAAACAGCCTTTAGTCGGGCATGGTGATGCACACCTGTCATCCCAGCACTCAGGAGGCTGAGGCAGGAGGATCATTGAGAGTTAAAGATCAGCCTGGGCTACAAAGTGAGCTCAAGGCCAGCCTGAACTGCATAGCGAGACCCTGTCTCAAAAAGACAAAAGAAAAAGAAATGAAAACAGCCTTTAAATGTGCCCTACCCTGGCTTGTCAATGTGCCTCATTTCTCTGAGCACCTGAACTCTGCTCTTGAGTACATCCTGTCTTTCTCTCTAACAAATCCTTCTCGCACCTCTTTTCCTGATGTGTTCTCAAAGTTCTTTTTGCATGATGGGAGTTAGTGAACCTGCATACTTCTACTTTTTTTTTTTTTTGAGACAAGGTTTTGCTATGCAGTTCAGGGTGACCTCAAACTTACAGCAATCCTCTTGCCTCAGCCTCCTAAGTGCTAGGATCAAAGGCATGTGCCACCACACCCAGCTTCTGTTTAAGGGATAGGTTGAATTCCCTATTTCAGCCTCAGGGACCTCTGACCCAGCCCAAGACATCAGTACCTGGTTCTCATGTGACTTTAAACCACACACACACACACACACACACACTTTTGAGAAGTTGTGTGCCTATTAATATGTATATGTATAGGTATATGTAAACCAAATCCACATACAAATATGTAGGGAAGTGAGGATTACTGTTATGGTACTGTTTTAGGCAGCTGAGTTAGATAGAAATATTATAGGCAGTCAGACAGGGCTGGGCCCTGGAAGGAGCCAACATAAAAGATGTGATACCTATGGGCCAGATCTCAAGACAAAAACACTAAATAAATACACCCACATACCTCCCCAGGGATGGACAGTGGGGATTGATATTCTAAATAGGTAGCCACCACCTTGAAGAGTCCCTGACCCAACCGCTTGCAGGAAAAGCCCTGCTCTGCTTGCATGCCTGCTTGCTACATGACTCCCTTCCCCATTTGATCTCAGTTTACTCAGTCTTACCTGAACAATTATACCTGTAGTCTTATTGGCTGACCATAGTTCTGTCCATTTCCCCTACCTTGGACCCGCCTCACCTCATGGTTTTTCTCTATAAAAGTCCCTAGAAAAGACAGAGTGGGGGGTAACCCACTCAGGGTCCCCCTTCTGTCCCTCTCTTGGACAGAAGCTTTCTTTCTCTCAAATATATTCTGCTCTTAACCTCCATTGTTCCTAAAATTCATTCTTCGATTTTAGAGAACAAGAACTCATCTCAGATATCGTTCAGGTTGGGAGTTTTTATTTTCCTGCATCAGTATCAGGAATTGAATTTAGGACCTTGTGCTGGCCAGGCAGGCACTTGTGCTACTGA
Organism: Dinomys branickii; assembly: GCA_004027595.1. Taxonomy (NCBI): domain Eukaryota; kingdom Metazoa; phylum Chordata; class Mammalia; order Rodentia; family Dinomyidae; genus Dinomys; species Dinomys branickii. The sequence goes on along the minus strand of PVLD010010140.1, from coordinate 28,122 downwards.
GCTATATCCCCAGCTCCTGAGGATTACTGTTATTTATTTATTTATTTATTTGTCTTTTTGATAGGGTCTCACTATGCAGTTCAGGCTGGCCTTGGGCTCACTTTGTAGCCCAGGATGGTCTTGAACTCACAATGATCCTCCTGCCTCAGCATCCCGAGTGCTGGGATTACAGGCATGCACCACCATGCCCGGCGAGGATTACTGTTATGAAAGCATTGCTGTTATGAAAATGTTATTAAAGCAAAACAAGATTCATTTAAAGACTGACACACCCCTAATCCCAGCACTTGGGAGGCTAAGGCAAGAGGATCACTGTGAGTTCGAGTTTGAGACCAGCTTAGGCTACAAAGTGAGTTCAACTGAACTGCATAGCGAGATCCTATCTCAAAAAAACAAACAAAAAAAAAACATAGAAACTGACACTACATCACTGCCCACACCCCCTAATTAAAAAAACAAACAAACATGCTTTGTACATACCTATTGTTTTCACAACCCATATGCAGTTTAAGGGGGAGAGCTACAGTACACACCTCCAGGCTCTGGAAATTAAGCTCTGGCTCCCCCTACTGTCCACATGACAGAGCTGAGAGACAACCCTGTCTCTGCCTAAACTTAGTCTCTGGAAGGCAGAGCTTCCTGAGAGGAGATGTGACCATGGGAGACACTCTAGAAGAGTTGGCAATCTAGAAGATTTTGATAGAAGTTGACTGAGAGCATATTTTGTTTCTGGTTGGGACTTTTTTTTTGCTTTTTCTGAGGCAGGGTCTCCCTGTAGTTCAGGCTGGCCTTGAACTCACTGTATAACTCAGGCTGGCTTTGAACTTGTGGCAATCCTCCTCCCTTGGCTTCCCCAGTGCTGGGATTACAGGTGTGCTCCACCAATCTGGTTGTGTGTGTTCATTTAAAAAGCCAGGCACAGTTCAGTGCAAAGGGCTCTGGGTTCAGTCCCCAGGAACCCTCTCCCAGAGGAAAGCACTTGTTAAGGGGAGATTTCTAACGTCACAGAATCACTGACAGGATAAGCGTTGTGAACCCGCATGCGCCCCCCCACCAGCCCTGGTGGTTACCAACACACTGGTGTCCCTTGTTTCCTTCTGCTTTTGCAGTGCTGAGCTCTGGGACATTCTAGACCGGTGACATGACCCTTTTAGAAAGGCATGCCCAAACTGCACCCAGAGCGATCCCACAGCGCCAGCACTGCTGTGAGCAGGGGCACTCACTGGCCTCGAGAAAGCTCGGAGGAGTCCTGGCAAATGAGTCACCTTTCCTGACGTCATCACCTGGCATAGCTACCCCTGCCCAAGCATGGCCAGGGCCTGTGTGTGCCCTGTTTTCGTTTTGCTTTGTTTTGTCTTTTTGAGACAGGGTCTCACTGTGCAGCTCAGAACAGCCTTGAACTCACTTTGTACCCCAGGTGGTCCTGAGCTTGCAACAATCCTCCTGCCTCAGCCCCTGAGTGCTGGGATTACATGTGTGCATCACCACACCTGGCTATTTTTTAAATTTTGAGACACAGTCTTGGTAAGTCACTAAGTTGCTCAGCCTGAGCTCAAAATTGCAATTCTTCTGCTTCAGACTCCCAGAGAGCTTGGACGACAGACATGTATCACCACACTCAACTTCTTTATTATTTTATGGTGCTAGGAAATTAACCCACGGCCTCTGGCATGTCAGGCACAGACTACCACTGAGCTACATTCCCAATCTGTGCTGCAGTTGTCTTTAAACACTTATTAGAGCAACAACAAAGCAAACAAACCCAAAGTATGGTAGTTGTGACAATAACTTTGTATTGTTAGCATAACAGCCGAGAGAGACCAAGGAGCAGGCATAAAGATGAGAGGTGTCTCTCAGGTGAGTAACACACAGTAGGACCCAAATCTCTACACCTCACCCTGAAGCGACCAGGCGTGTAGTCTTCTCTGCTATTGGCAGATGCCTTGAATTTGGTGTGTTTTTCAACGTCCCATTACTGTGACAAAATGCCAGAGACAAACCACATAGAGGAAGAAAGGTTTATTTTGGGTGATAGTGCAATGGCAGGCAGAAACACTGAAACAACACCCAGGACTTGGAGGCAGAGTTGTTTACATCAGTGGACATTGATCGGGGTCATTCCCAGAATATCAGGCCCCAATTTCTGGTGGTCTAGGACTTTTTACAAGCAGGAGATACAAAGGAGGTACAAAGGCAAACAGAACAGCCTGGTCAGAAAAAAAAAAAAAAGGAGCAGCCTGGAAGTTCCTCGGATTAGCCGGCAGGGTGAGGTCACTGGTCACAGGGCGGATTCATGACCATCAGTTCATGGAGCTTGGTGTGATGGCACAACCCGGCATCCTGCACGTTTGGTTACGCTCTCGTGGTTACAGTGGTCAAGAAAGTAATTTCAAAGCCACAAAGCGCTTACAAAGCTAGGCAGTTTCACAGAAGGCAAGCACTGTACCAATGAGCCACATCTCCTGCCCGAGCTAGGCAGTTTGAAAAGAACAAAGTTTTAAAAAGAACAATTGCTCTTGTACAGCTTTTCCCTTTCATTTCCCCCTCTTGTCATTACTCAGAAAAATCTTTCAATGCTGGCCTGTTCTTTTTATGTAAAGCTACATAAGAAGGGGCAGCTCTTAGGTAATGCAATTAACGAGGCAGGGTCCTGTCAGGAGGATTTATTTACTTTTTTTTGTCTTTTTGAGACAGGGTCTCACTATGCATTCAAGCCAGCCTTGAGCTCACTTTGTTTGAAGCTGATTTTTTTTTTTTTCTTTTTTTGTGGTACCGGGGATCGAACTCAGGATCTTCTACTTGCCATGCAAGCGCTTATTCAACTGAGCTATATCCCCAGCCCTTTGAGCTCACTTTGTAGCCCAGGCTGGTCTCAAACTCACAACAATCCTCTTGCCTCAGCCTTCTGAGCGCTAGGATTACAGGTGTGTGCCACCACACCCAGCATGTCAGGAAGATTAACACAAGCATTGTTAGGAGTCCCAAAAGGGGTTTCACTCACGGTCCCAAGTCAGATAGACCTTGGAATCACCCTTGTGTCTGGTTTCGTTCTTGAGTCTGGTTATTTAACCTCTCTCGTAATTGTTGCAGACCTTCTAACTATTGATGATTGATTGTTTTCTAGACTCAGCACAGAAACAATAGTTTTTCCTAGGGCATTACAAACTCTCTTTGTTGTTCTTGTTCAGCTAATTGTGGTGTGACCTTAAGATGGTCTGTTTTTACCATCACTGGGCCCCTCTCCATAGGAGGCTATGGACACACATTCCTGGGAGGGGCAGTTATATTTTGTTCTGGATCCTAAGCCTGTGTGTCCATATTGTCTCCAGGGCACAGATAGAAATAAATTAAACAGAGCCAGAATCCAGACCCCAGCATAAAAGCTCTCCTGTTGTGCTCGCTTCGGCAGCACATATACTAAAAGTTCTCCTGTTACTGCTTCCTACTACTGTTTAAAAACCGGCCCTAATACAAAATAATTTGATCCAGAGGCATAAGCTCCCTCTGGGGATCTGACTGACTGAAACATCAACACCAGCCAGAAAAACTTTACCTGGTTTCCAAAATTATTTTGTATTAGGGCTGGATCAAATTATTTTGCATTAGGGCCGGTTTTCAAACAGTAGTAGGAAGCAGTTGCAGGACAGCTTTGGCCAAAATAGCTTTGCCCAAGATGACCCCACTCCTCCTGGGCGGACATCTGCTTGAATCTGCTTTATGGAGTCCATTTCTTTCCTATGCTGAGCATTCATGGCTTCCATAATTTTCTTAAGCTCCTCTTTTTTTTTTGTCTGTATCTCCTGCAGAGTCACTAAGCATGATTGTCATTGTGGTCACCATCTCTGCAGTTACCTGAGAGATTATTTCTGATTTGATTTTTTCTAGAGCCTCATTCAGTGCTTTGTTGCTAACACTTCAGAGAGGCCAGGTGGGTGGCTTCTAGATTTTCTCACCTCACCGCCCCCTGGGTTCGCCTTTGGTGAACTCACAGTCTGGGGATGCATCTTGTCTAAGTGTCTTCTCATTTTCTTTTCTTTTTTTTTTTTGGTTCAATTCCTGGGGTAATGCCCATAAATTGCCTATGGTGGGTTGCTTTATTGCTAGTATTTAGAACCTTCAGGAAATGACTACTCGAAGGTATCTTCCAGGTATAGCTGGTTTGGGCGTTTTGAATCTTTTGCAAGATCCTACCTCTTCAATTTGCTGGGGATAAGTTGCTGCCTGTTTGGCCCATGCCCTGGTTCTCTGGCTCTGTGCCACAGTATTTGCTATGAGCCTTCAGCATTCTCAGCCTTGGAATAACAAGAAGAAACAAGAAGAACAGCTGTTTAGAACAATTGTGCACTTTTGGCTAAAGTGGTACCATCAGCAATAACAGTAGCAATAATCACAGCCTAAAAAATGACAAACCGAGGTAACCATTAATTTGCCACCTTTATCCAATTTGTAGTTATGTAACAAAATCTAAAACAGATCTCAGCACTCGGGAGGCTGAGGCAAGAGGATTGTTGGGAGTTCAAGGCCGGCCTGGACTACAAAGTGAGCTCAAGGCCAATGTAAACTGCATAGTGAGACCTTGTTTCAAAAAGACAGAAAAAACCAACCAATCAACCAAACAAACAAAACAAAAAGCAGACCAGAAAATTATATGCAGCATATAAGTCCTTAATATGTCAATTTAACCCACAGGGGCTAAAATTTAAAAGAGATTAGGGAAAAATAGGCAGAAGAAGAGGTTAGAAGCAAGGCTGGAGGACGTAAGGGCCATGCTCACTTTGGAAACTGGTGCAGAAGACTGGAGGGAAAGGGGGAAGGGAGAGATGAAAAGAAGAGCAGAACAGAACAAGAGCCATAAAGAGGCTACAAACCACATTCACACTCACATAAAAACAAGGTCAGACAATGAAGGAGAAGAAGCCAAAACCGCCACCACTACCACAACAAGATGAGAAAAAAGAAGTCCGCTTCCAGGTGGGTCTCCGTTGTCGCTGGTAGACAAAGTGTGGAGACAGAGCCCCGATCGATGCTGATTTATCTCAGGAAGCCAGCAGCAGCCTTTCAGCTGGGTTGGGGTAATCTCAGCAGCCTGCACCTTCCTCCCAAGACCAGCCTCACTTGGCCCGTAGCCATCAGCACACCTGCCATGGGCCTGAGTCCAGCTGGGGGCTGCTAAATGAGCCAGCAGCTGATCTGAGATCTGAGCTCAGCCAGCTCCACTCCAAGATGGCTCCTGGCTAAGGGCTCTCTTGCTCAGGATGACTAAGCCCCCAGCACTCACCACCAGCCAGTGCAGTCCTTCATGTTCACCACTTCCCTCCACTGCTGCATCTCTCCTCGGAGGCCTCTGGGGTTGCCAGCAGTCACTGTGTGTGTGCAGGTTTGAATGGCTTCTCTCGCACAGTGAGTTCATCTTGCAGGAGGTGCCACCAGCTACCTCCTTCCTCTTTGTTGAAGTCTCTTCCTCCACTCTCTCCATGGGTGTCAATTTGCCTCAGATCGTTCCTGGGGCCAGGGGGCCCATTTCCCTCCTTGTCTTCCTTACACTGCTATATTCCAGCATCTGGATGGCAACACCCAGGGAGGCTCATTCTCTGATGCTTACCACTCCGCCATCCTGGTCTGGACTCCATTCCTAACAGTGTTACTTTCATCCGTAAACAGGGTGTACTCAGCATCTGTCAGTGGGGTTATTTTTTAAGTCCGATCAGCTCAAGAACAGTTCATCAGACAGTGCCAGGCAGTCATGGTCTGTGGGGCCCAGTTCTGTGGGCACGTGCATGGCAGGATTGACTGGTTTTACCACCATAAGAGTCAGCAGAGATTTTTGCATAAGTGTCCTTGGTACCAGGTGAGGTTCAGCACAGCATGTGGCACCTGGACAGTTAGCTCTTGCCCTAAGGTGAGCTTGTCGGCTTTTTGGATCTGAAGGACAGTGGCCAAGTATTTGTACAGGTAGGCTGCTGGCTGCTCCCAGGGGCTGACAGTGTGAGTAAGCACCATTGTCTTTGTGAACTCAAGGATCCTGATTCTATAGAAGCCTGCAGCTCTAAGAAATTTGTGGAGTTTTTTTGTTGGTGGTTTTTTTTTTTGTAACCACTTTCTTCCAGATATTGCAGCAGAGCTTTTCTGTCTTTCTAGCAGGCTGCTTGAGTGTTATTCTGGGAAACTAGCATGGTCAGCTGCCAGGGCTTCTCCAAAGAGGGTAAACAAGTTTCTCAACCTCTGGAAGGTTGAATCCAGGTGAGTTGCAAAGAGGGCCGGCTGACAGGAGCCAGTCAGAAGCATAAGAGGGCACTTAGGTCCAGACAGGTGTACCAGGCTGGGGGTGGCAGAATACTGAAGCAATGTACATGGAGGGCAATCACAGTGGCACTGGCAGCTTCAAGATCTTCAACTGGCTTTATAGGCAGGAGAGGTTACTGTTTGGTGTAGGTTGGGGTGGCCTTAGAACAGAGCTCAGTCTCCAGAGGGGCATGATTGACAGCAAGCCCCAGTGGTAAGTCCTCTGTCCGTCCTCTGTCTCTCAGACTTTCGGGGTTATGATTATCAGGCATTTCAGGCAGATGCAGGCACTGTTCTTACTCCCAGGGTTCAGTCAGAGTCAATATCAAATCTGGGACAGTGGACCCAAGTGTAAGGGAGGCTAGCCACGTCCCTGGACAGGTGTAGGGCACTGAAGCACATACAGAAATTCCCGTTTGATAAAGTGTCCATCAGCCTCACAGGACCTTCTTTGGCAAAATTTCTTTTCACTGGGGCCTCCAGTTGGTAACTTCATTTACTTTAGACATGTTTACCAGCTTCTTGCCTCGCTCTTTGAGGTCTGCCAGGACAGCAGCGTGGTACTGATCTAAGGCTTCGTGGCCCTCTGTTGCATTACAGTCCCAGTTTTTATGTGCTTCGGGGAGGACTGTGTTCACCCAAGGGTTAGGATCAACCATACTGGCTGGGACTTTTGACTTTAACCAGGCTTGCGCCCGCTAAAACACGATAGCATTCTTCAGTATGAAACAGTCAGAAGGAGTAGCTGAAAGTAGAGGCTGTGGTGCAGGAGACAGGAACTTGCAGTGGAGGCATCTCAGCTGGCTGAGCAGTTTGGGATTGATGAATGTAAGGAGGAGGCAGGTTGGACTTGGGGTCCCTGGGCAGAACAGGATAAAGCTTTTCTGGCTTGGGCTGAATCTGAGAGCCTCTCAGAGGGCCTTGTGGGTTTGTTTTGAGGACTAGGATGGCTTTCTTGTCATGCAGGACACAGGTGCTGAGACAAGGTGGGAGAGTTTTTAACCCCTTATAAGGCAATTGAATCCAAGTGAACCAGCCTTTTTTTTTTTTTTTTTGGTCTGTTTGAGACAGGGTCTCACTATGCAGTTCAGGCTGGCCTTGAGCTCACTTTATAGCTCAGGCTGATTTCAAACTTGCAATAATCCTGCCTCAGCCTCCTGAGTACTGGGGTTGCAGGTGTGCACCTTCAAGCTTGGCTAAGCTGGCCTTTTGGGTCAGGATTTTCCCAGGTGTAACACATGGAGCTCTTGCCCAAGGTGATAACCAGCCTACAGGCTGATGCGTGGCTGGATGCCTGTTTGCGCTTCCCAGGACATCTGATAGCAATGGGGGTCGCGGCGGGGCGGCATGGCTGATGTCCGCACAGAGGTGGGTCTTCAGTCTGTAGCTCTGGGAGGAGAGTTCTGAGAACTTCTGGAGTCTGGTGCTGTCTCAGGCTGATGCAGACATTGTCTTCCTCTCCTGGAACAGTCGGGGTTGACAGTGCATGTTTAAAACGAGAGCAGGCTGACTGACTGGGTGCAGAGACGTCCTCCTGGGTGCAAGTCTGTGCCTGGCAGAAGGGGCGAGACAGTTAGCTCTTGCCCTAAGGTGAGCTTGTCAGCCCCCATGATGGTGACTTTTTGACAGAGGGAACTTGTGAAGGCAGAGAGTTCAGTTCCATTGTCTACCAGGAAAGTCACAGGTTTGCCCCAGACTTTTGCAGTGACCATGGTCTCTTAGGGGTCCAATTTGATAGGGCTTGGTCTGTCCTATCTATTTAGACTCGACAGGGCACAACTCATTTGTCAAGGCTGACAATCCAATTTTTTTTTTTTGGTACTGGGAATTGAACTCAGGACCTTGTGCTTCCCAGGCAGGTGCATATGCCACTGAGCTATATCCCCGACCCCTTTTTGTGTCTTTTTGAGACAGGGTCTCACTATGGAGTTCAGGCTGGCTTTGAGCTCACTCTGTAGCCCAGGCTGAACTCAAACTCATGATGATTCTCCTGCCTCAGCTGCCTGAGTGCTGGGATTACAGGCATGTGCCGCCATGCCTGGTGACAGTACAATTTTTCCTCAGTGAAAATGTGGAACTCAGAAGGAATTGCTCACAGTCATCTCGGGTGGGCATTAGATGACGCCATCTGACCAGCATAGGTGTGTGAGCAGAGGCTCTGGAGGGTGGGCCTCTATGGCCAAACGCAGGCCATGGCCAGCTGGAACCAGTTTGCTTGGCTAGAAGTAGGCGAGTCAGGAGCAGGGAGTGAAGCGGTAGGAGTTGGCAGCAGTTGCGGTGGCCAACAAGGTGCGGAGCTGGAATCTCAAGAAGAAGGGTGGGAACTTCCTGTTTCCTTTTTTTTTTTTTCCACTTTGAGATACAGGGAGCAGTTTGGTTTCATTTTTAATTCTGTAAAAGCCCTTTTCCTGCAGTCAGGGACTGCGGGTTTTAACCAATTAGTTTCTATTCTATCTCCCTACGGTGTATGTTGTGTACCCTTGCACGATGGTGCAACAGACAAAGGGCAGGTGCCCCTCAGAGAGAGGCATTCAGATGCCTGCCTGGCAGCACTCCTCATGGGGACTTAGGCTTGACTCAGCTAAGAGGAGTGTGAGGCCTCCATTATGTCATGTCGATTGCCATGGAACTGCAGGTGAGGCCCAGTCAGCCGCTAAGACCAGGGCTTCCCAGCCTTGCGCACAGACGGAGCAGACCAGGGCTTCCTAGCCTTGGTGCGCAGACAGAGCAGCCTATTGCTTATGCTGTTTCACTCACACATTCATTCAGCAGCACTCAAAGGTTAAACATCCCAACCCCTGTTCCCTGTAGGATGGCTTAACTAACAAGCTCTTCTGCTGGAACTGAGCAGAACTGACAGACTGACTAACCAGGGTAACCCCAGGGGTTTTACCAGAATCAGGCATGCAGGCAGGCAGGAAGTGTCCAATTCCCTTTGGAGTCTAATGTGAGCCACTTGGAACAGGGCACCAGGAATCCTCCTCCAGACCTCTGAGGGGACTCCAGAAATCTTGAGGGGGTGACTTCCTGTTGGGACCTGGAGAGGTCCTTGCTCCATCCTTGAGGGCCATGACCAATGACCAAAGAGGTCAGTACAGTCAGTCTTCCTGACCACCACACTAGATGCAATCGCAAGCAGAAACACTGAAATGACACCCAGGAATTTTTGTTTGTATGGTTTTTTGTGTTTTTTTTTGCACCAGGATTTGAATTCACAACCTTGTACTTGCCAGGCAAATGCTGTGCTGCTGAGCTATCTCCCTGGCCCTTTTTTGTCTTTTTGAGACAGGGTCTCATTATGCAGTTCATGTTGGCCTTTAGCTCACTGTAGCCCAGGCTGCCCTCAAACTTGCAACAATCCTCCTGCCTCAGCCTCCCAAGTGCTGAGATTACCATGCTGTGCCACCATGCCCAACTAGACACCCAGAATTTGGAAACAGATTTATTTATGCTGATGGGAATTGATCAGGATCATTTCCAGAATACTAGGCCCCAATCTCCGGTGTTCTAGGGTTTTTATATGCTGCACAAGCAGGAAGTACAAAGGTGAGACAGAGCAGCCTGGCAGTTCTTCTGATTATCTAGCAGGGCAAGACCATCAGTTACAAAGGTGGATTACAGATCATGCTCATGAAGCTCGGTGCAATGGTACAATCACACATTTGTATGTTTGCTTACACTCTTGTGGTTACAGGAGTCAAGAAAGTAATTACAAAGCCATGACACACTTAACAAGGCTTGGCAGTGTCCAAAGTTTAAGACGATCAATTTCTCTTGTGTGGTTTCTCTCTCTCAGCGGTCTCAGAGGTTTCAGTAGGCAGCTGGCTCTCTTGCTTTCCAGCCTGTGGCAGAGAAGAACATTGTGGTGGGCGTGCCATGTTCCCCATAGCTGGGAAGCAGTTAGGGAAGGGCTCCAAGGTCCCCTTGCTGTCAGGCCCTCACCAACTCAGCTCCTACCCACTGTGCCTGCTTCCTCGAAGGTTCCACCCAGTGTCTGTCAGCGACAGACCAAGCCTTTTACACAAGGTTTTTGGGGACATGAGATCCAAACCATAACACCTGAGGAACAAAGATGCCTCCTCATTTTTTCCAGGGCTCTTCCCAGGCTACTAGTTAAAAAAAAAAAAGCAGCAGCTACAAGTGATAGAACCTTGTGTGTGCACACGTGTGGTGTGTGTGTGTGTGTGTGCATGTGCACCTGTGGTACTGGGGAATGAACCCAGGGCCTTTGCACTGAACTATATCCCCAGCCCTTCTTAATTTCTTTATTTAGTGATGGGGTCAGGGTAAATTGCCCAGGTAGAACCCAAACTTGCAATTCTCCTGCTTTGGCCTCTCAAGGGCTGAGATTGTCAGCAGGCACCCTGTGGGAAGTTTTTTTCCTTTCAGACAGTAGTTGATCATTTGTTTTCTTCCTAGCCATAGCCCTGGAGACCTTAATTACAGACCCAAGCAGAGTTAACAAGAGGCACAGTAAACATGTGACTGTGAGCTGTTAATGAGTATTATTACCCTTTAAAAATTCTGACTTCAGCAACTACACAGTAATCCAGAGGAGTGTTCAGATGTGAGGCCCAGCCCAGGAGGAGTTTGAGAGGACAGCTCACACCTCTGTCTTGGAGGGTGAATCATAAAAGAGCTGAAAAGCCCCATTCTGAGTTTAGTGCACACCTTAATCTCTGGTGGTAGTATTCGTGTTTCTCACATTTGTTTTTCTTTTAATTTTATTTTTGACTGTTTTTCTTTTTTGGGGTTTATTTTTGTTGTTTTGAAACAGAGTCTCACTGTGTAGTCCAGGCTGACCTTGAATTCACGGTGATCCTCCTGCCTCTCAACCTCCCAAGTGCTGGGACTACAAGGAAGCGCATACACTACCACGCCCAGGTGTTCCTCACATCTGTAATCTCTACATTGTTCTATGGAGTTGAGATTTAAGAGCCAAAGACCAAGCTGAAAAAGCCAAGTTTAGCCAAGGTGCCAAGGGCTGTAATCCCAGTACTCAGAAGCAGGAGGATCACAAGTTTGAGTGAAAGGAAGGAAGAAAAAGGGGAGAACCAGTGTGGTGGTGCATGCATGTAATCCCAGCACTCGGGAGGCTGAAGTAGGAGGATTGTAGCAAGTTGGAGGCCAGCCTGGGCTACAAAGTGAGCTCAAGGCCAGCCTGGACTGCATAGTGAGACCCTGTCCCAAAAAGACAAAAAAAGAAAAAAAAGAAGCGGACAGGAGGGGAGGAGAGGGGAGGGAAAGAGAAAGGGCAAAAGCAAGAAGAAAGAAGGAAAGGTAGGGAGAGAGACAGAAAAAGAGCAAGAAAGAAAAACCAACCTGCTATTACTGGCATCGCTGGTTTCAGAATAGAAGCCCTGTTTCTGCCCCCCCAGAGCAGCCAGCACACTGCCAAACAGGATAATGTGGGCTGCAAGTGAACTCACATGTACTCATGCCTGTCTTCTAGATGCCAGCCAACTGAAAAGGACAAAAACCCTTGGAGCAGAAGCTGGGCCTGGTGGCTCATGCCTGTAATCCCAATAGTGGGCAGGCTGAGGCAGGAGGATTGCTGTGAGTTCAAGGTCAGCCTGGACTACATGGTGAGTTCAAGGCCAGTCTGAGCTACATAGCAAGACTTTTTTTTTTTTTTTTGGTCTTTTTGAGACAGGGTCTCGCTATGCAATTCAGGTTGGCCTTGAGCTCACTTTGTAGCCCAGGGTGGTCTCAAACTCGCAATGATCCTCCTGCCTGAGCCTCCCAAGTGCTGGGATTACAGATGTGCACCACCACACCCAGCTGCAAGACTCTGTCTTAAAAACAAACCAAGGGCTGGGGATATAGCTCAGTGGAATAAGTGCTTGCCTGGCAAGCACAAGGTCCTGAGTTCAATCCCCAGTACCGCAAAAAAAAAAAAAAAAAAACCTTAGAAACAAACCAAGTGCCTGGTAGGTGCAAGGTAGTGAGTTCCATTACTGGTACTGACGCAACCTCTCATTTCCCCCAAAAAACCCTTGCAGCATAGACTGACCCTCAAGATTAAACCATGCATCTTGACACTCTGATTTAGTATTTCTGGGTGCTTGTACTAGGAATTATTTGGATGGTAGCTGGATAAGAAAAGACTGGACTCAAGCTCTGCTCCAGAACCAGATCAATAATCCCACTGGACCAGTGATACTAGGGATTGAATCCAGGGATTTTGTACTAAGATTTTGTCTGAGATAGGCTTCCCTAAATTACTAAATTGCCCAGGCTGGGCTCAATTCAGCCTCTGAGTGCTGGGATTATAAATGTGTGCCACTGTGCCCAGCAATTCCACAACCACCTGAGTGCCACAAGGAGCATGTGCTTTGGGGCCTGTGGTTGGCAGGTCTGCATGAGCACTGGAGTTTAGAGACCATCTCAAAAAAAAAAAAAATGTTAAAATAAAAACAGTGACAGAGGACCAGGGAACCAGAATGTTAATGAGACTTAAACAGCTAGGAATTCACTTCAGTGACAAAGCCTGTGAAAGAACCTAAACAATGCTGGGTATGATGGTGCACGCCTGTAATCCCAGCACTCAGGAGGCTGATGCAGGAGGATCATTGTGAGTTCGAGACCAGCCTGGGCTACAAAGTGAGCTCAAGGCCAGCCTGAACTGCACAGTGAGAGACCGTCTCAGAAAGAAAGAAAGAAAAAAAAAGACAACCACAGTAGTCAGTGGACTATTTTGGATGGGACACAAGTATGTGGTCTGAGAGTAAACAGGTTCTTTTAAGGCCTGGCTCAGTCGCGGAGAAGGGGATACCACAGAGTGCAGAAAGCCCTTCTGAGATATTTATTTTGCTGGAAAATGTGGGTAGAAAACGGGCAAGGTCAAGATTCCTCCGTGCCCACTGGCTGACCAGGCCTGTCTGCCCCGCCTCCCCTCGGCCCCGTCTCTGCACGTGTTCCAGGTAGCACAAGTCTCAAAGTCACTACCAAGATGCACTGATGTTTTTGTTTCAATCTGTGGTTCCCAAGACAATGGAATGCTGCAAGCACCAATACTCTTTAGGATCTGGTTACAGAATGCTTGTTCCAGTCCCTGTCCAAACACAACCTGCCCAGGAAGCCCTCTCAAATTGCTTCAGCTCACTCACTCCCCCTCATCTTGCACCTTTCATTATAGACGGGCCCACGTGGGTTACGGTCTAACCCTGTCCGTTCTCTAAGACAGGCACAGAGCCTTGGGAAAGAGCAAGCGCCATGCGGCAGGAGTGGGCTCAGGTTTGGCAGCCGGGTGTCAGCAAGGGCTGCACACCAGCACTCCGCGGCTCTCAACTACAGCCCCAGACCTGGGAGCCCGAATGTGACCTCCACGTCCACCCTCCACCAAGAGCAGCGACGTTCCAGCTGTAAAAAAAAAGCTGGCATCCTATTCCCGGGGAACTGTGCAGTCACCGTCACTGTGCAGTTGTTCTTGAGATGCCACCACCGATGCAGGAATGACCTATCACCGAAGCCTAATTTGTGTAAGGAGCTGACACCTTGCTCAGATCTGATGGAGACCACTATGAAGCGGCTCTGAGCAGGATTTTAACATTAACCAATTGGCTTTTCATGGGAGTTGAAGTTGTCCGCAGCTTAGGCACCTTGTCCGGAGATGGGCAGCTGACCCACAGCTGACTCTATGGATCACTGGTCACTGCTGAGGCCTGTAGTGGCCTGTGAAGCTGAGCCGCCTGAAGGACAAGGAGATGGCAGCTGAGGGCATCTGGCTCCAACCCCAAGTAGCCTCAGGAGACTGCAGCTGCAGGCCCCGCGCTCCCACAATAAACACCAACCTGAGATACGGCCTTCTCCTGGGTGACGTAATTTACTACTTGGGAAAGTCTCCCAAGGTCCTGTGAGATTCCTGTTTTCCTGAGTCTCCTCCTCCTTTGTCTGAAACCCAGGTAAATTCGGGTTGCCCAGAGAAGCCTTTGCTAACTCAGAATACTGAAGCTGTAAGAGAGTCAGTCCCTCCTGCAAGCCCAGAAGTCATTTCCATTGTCTCATCATTTATTTAAGCCTTCGCCAATCACTTGCTTGGGAGATTGCGGGCCTGATCAGCCTGCAGTAACTTAGGGTTATTTAACCCAGTTTTCAGTAGTGATCCACAGCCAGACAGCCAGCTGTGGCAGGGGACACCTATGATCCCAGCATGCAGGAGGGCTGACGCCAGAGGACTTGGGCTACACAGTGAGCTCAAGGCCACCTGAACTACACAGCAAGACCCTGCCTCAAAACAAAACCAAAACAAAGCAGATCAGGGACAAGCGCCCTCCCTCCCCACAGCCAGCCAGCATTTTCTCTCAGGCACCCTATTCCCCTGGGTGTAGCCGTGCTCAGGTGGGTCCCAGAGCTACGGATGCTGCGCCAGAGCTGGGCACCAGGAGAAACCAGGCCTTGAGAGCCCTCAGGGCACTTGTGCCCCTACTGCCCCAAGTACCCCAGCACACCCTCCAACCACGTCCCAGGCTGCCCGGGCCACACAGACTCACGCAGACCACTCTGCACTGGAGTAGTATTTATTTTTTCCTTGGCAAAAATCCAACTGCTACATTTTTAAAAACAGAAAATCTCAAATGATCAAACGCATTACCCATCACAGAAGAGGGTCTGACAACAGTAGAAAATATCCTACTTTTTTTTAATATACAAGTCAGTTTATTTTTTTATTTTATTTTTTTTACAAGTCAGTTTAAAATGATAGAAGTTCTGTGAGAACTAAGAAATCTACAGCCCGTAGTTTAATAATAGAAAAAAAATTAAGACAAAAGATTTCCAGCATCCAGCATTTTGCTTAATTCCTTGTTTATAGCACCTATTTCTCTAGAAGACTCGGTGGCGTGTGCTGTGTGCCACCACGGCAGGACAGGTCGCTCCACCTTCCCAGCCCTCCTCCTCGCGAGGACACTGTCCAAGCTCCCCTCTCACACCAGAGAAGGGGTAACTGTGACAGCAACTAAGACACAGGTACAGGAATAAATGCGACTCTTCCATTCCCCAGGGTGGGACACTGACAGAGCAGCAGCGTATTTGCTTAGAGGAGGATCTGTGGGTAGGAACAGGTCTTATCTTCAAGATGATATATAAAAAGCAGGGAACTGGACATCAGTTACCCCAAAGTTTAAAAACCTCAGACTAAACAGCTCAGGGAGGTATAGACATGCTACTGTGGCATCGATGGTGTTACACATATGATGCTGGTTACAGCACACCTTATCACCATGCCACGGCTGAGCCAACAGGCTAGGAGCCCTGAGTCCAGCCCTAAGCTCCACTGCACTGAGAAAACAAATACTTCACATATGAAGCACTCACTACACAGGGATAACCCCCCTTGGACTGAAAACCCACGGGGAGACTGGAAAAGCCAAGAGGACTACATACGGGGACCCTAACCTACTTGAGACCCGCCCCCCCCATGGGGTCTTACTTGTGGGTAAGGACAGGAAGACTGGTATGCAGTTCTCTTTTGTGTCCTTTTGAGACAGGGTCTCGCTATGCAGTTCAGGGGGCCTTGAACTTGCAACAGTCCTCCTGCCTTGGCCTCCTGAGTGTGGGCTGTGATTCTCTTTGCCAAATCTTTCTATAGTCTCCAGAGCTGCATTAATAATGTTCTAGGGAAATGGCCAATAAGCAGACAGGAGGGTGCCAAGCAGAAGTGACCAGTCCCTGGCTGTGCGTACACCTCAGCACTTGCTGAGGGTCACAGGCATGAAGGCAGGTGGGCGTAGAACTCTTCAGAGTCCTGGCGTGGAAATCCCCAAGCATTCTGAAATCTAACTCAGAGTATTACCAGTAGTGATTTTTTTTCTGGCTTTACTTTCTACTATCATGTTGTTAGGCTTTAGAAAACAAGATACAGACCAGCCCCAAAGCTGGACTCTGAATAAAGTTGTTTCTTTTATAAATATTTTAATTACAAGTAATCCTCACTCCAGGTAATTTCAGCAACACAGTTATCTATAGGCACACAAGTTCACACACACACACGCACACACACAGCTCCCAGGCTTTCACAGAAAGTCTGACAGCTACCTCGTAATTATAAAGGAGCCCCACCTCTCAAGAGCAAGGTTAAGGGTGAGAATGACCACATCATTTCAGCTGAATGAAGCCAAAGAGGGAAGAGGATGTGTCACTTAAGGAAAAATACAAACAAGACTTGCAACATTTGGTTGAGAAGTTAGAAAGGAAAAAAATGACAACAGAGTAGCAGATGGAAAAAAGAAAACAACTCAATAAAACACACCCTCTGGGTTTCTGTACAAATTGTCTTCCTATTGGGTGCTTAAGCCACTGGCAAACTTGGTGTTTCTACTAAAACAGAAAAGCCTCACACAAAGGGGGAAAAGCAAATCTGAAGAAGAACTCAAGGAAACTGAGGGCGGATGTTAGTGTAAATCTGCATTTTGGGAGAAAATTAGCTGTCATTAACTCCAGAGCCCAGCATAGTTCCCATGAAGGCCTGAAGGGAGGGGGCCTCCTGCCACAAAGAGCTTTGTTCCGGACGAGTCATAGCAGTGGGTATAGACAGCATTGGGGAAGAAGTCGATATCCGAAAAGTAGTTCCTCCAGGTTTCATCGTGACTCTGCGGGAAGAGAAAGAAAGAGTTGGCCCTCTGGGCTGTGGGGCAGCTGGGCGGACAGGCGGGAACAGGGGTGCTTTCGGGTTTCCAGCAAGGCCTCCACCTCTACGCTGAGGAAAGGAGATTGGTTCTCAAAGGAACAGGGCTGTACTTCTCCAACTAAACACCAGAGAGAAACTGAGTAGGCTGCTTAACTGCTGTACAAAGTGCAGGTCTTCTTAAAACACTACCATTCCCTGGGCATAGTGGCACATGCCTGTAATCCCAGCACTCGGGAGGCTGAGGTAGGAGGATCCCTGCAAGTTCAAGACCAGCCTGGGCTACAAGGTGAGCTCAAGGCCAGCCTGAACTGCATAGTGAGACCCTGTCTCAAAAAGACAAAAACAACAAAAACCCAGTTGGAGCCAAACTGTATAATTCACTAGTACCCATGGCAGGACATTCCTTTTTTTTTGGTACCAGGAATCAAACTCAGGACCTTGTACTTGCCAGGCAGGCACTAAGCTGCACCCTCGGCTCCTTATCTTTCTGACTGTATTATCCCTGGGAGGAACCCAGTATACCCCACCGGACCGGGCCTCTGTCTCCTGTTGGCAGTGTGCTGTGTTACCCCCGGGAGGAACCCAGTATACCCCACCGGGCCTCTGTCTCCCATTGGCAGTGTGCAGACACAAAAGCAAGATTCAGGAAGTGTCTTTCTTGGCACCACGGAGAGGCTCATATGAGTAAGAACCTGAGGGTGGCACGTCAATGGGGCAGGAGTGGGTGTTACAGGGAGGGCACCTTTCTGTGAGCACACAGCAACTGTCTCAGCGAGGGCTTACTCACCAGCCAACCTTTCCCAGTGGTTAGTTTCAGGTTTTCCCCAGCTAGCCTGGGCTTGGGCCCGTAACAAGCTGACAGCCTCTCTTCCAGAAATCTCTGAGCTCGGATGTCATAGAAGAGCAGGGAGCCCTGCCCTGTGCCCACAGTGATGATGTGCTCATAGAAGCTCACTGAGCGGATCCCTGGGAAAGAAAAGTGAAGGGCAGTGAGGGAAAAGAGTATGTGCTTGAAGTCTACTCACAGAATTTCTCCCATGCTGGGTCTGCGCTGCACACCCAGCTGTCGGTGCTACCCAAGGGTTAGGTGCAGCTCACGCTCACTAACAGGAGCCCTCTGACAACCCTCCACTAAGCTAGGTTCCTGATGATGCTAAAGAGCGCATGCGTGTCCAGAACTTCCTTGTCTCTCTCGAGTCGCTGTGGAGTTGTCTGCTGTAAGTTCTCGTCCATTCTATGCTACCACCCCACTCTGCGGCTGGGGATAATCTGTGCACTTACACGTCATTACATCAGGAAGGCTCCCCACATCTGACCTGAAAGCACCAGCGCGGTACTAAGTATGTTAGGATGGTGGCAAGAAAGCCTGGCACTTAACACATCCCGTGAACACTTTGCTCACAGGTGAGTTTAAGACGTGTGACTTAACTTTGGTCATTAGGAAACTATATTTGCTGTACCAATCAAATGAAGAGCTCTTGGCACATACACGGCACTTGAAAGCATTGTGGAAACAGCATTCCCTCACTAGGTATAAAGCTAATAACAATGACCAAAATCTCTTAAAATTTTTCATCACAGATACCATCCAGCCATGCTTCTTTATTCCTTTCCCTACGGCTTCCATTCTTACTCATTATTTTCTCTTCTAAAATGTAAGAGTCTGAATATAACTTAAAGAGGGAGAGTGATACAGGAGGATGGCTGCAAGTTTGATGCCAGCCTGGGCTACAAAGTGAGTTCAAGGCCAGCCTGAGCTACACAGTGAGACCCCCGTCTCAGAAAGACAAAAAAAGGTGTAAAGTAAGAGCTGGGCATGGTGGTGCAAGCCTGAAATCCCAGCACTCAGGAGGCTGAGACAGGAGGATGGGAGTTTGAGGTCTGAACTGCACAGTGAGACCCTGTCTAAAAAACAGACAGGCAGCATTGATCATGCACGTTTGTAACCCCTGCTACTTGGGAGGCTGAGGTAGGAGGATTCTAACTAAGTCTGAGCCAGACTGGGTCTCAAAAAGGAAAAACAAAACAAACCCAGAAAGGGCTGAGGATATAGCTCAGGGCTGCTTGGGTTAAACTCCCAGTAACGTACAACAAAACAAAACAAAACCAAACACAGGACAGGGGGCAGAAAAAGTGAAATAAGAAAATACTTCATTGACCTGGATGATCTAGATTCTAATCCCTGGCTGTGCCTCATCAAGCTGTGTGATGCCACAGTGAGAAACACCTGTAATTCCAGCACTCAGAAGGCTCAGGCAGAAAGATCTATATACTATCTTTTCTTACAAGCTTTCCAGGGATTCTTGGCACCTTTTTTTTTTTTTTTTTTTTTTTTTTTTGCGGTACTGGGGATCGAACTCAGGACCCTGCGCTTGCTAGGCAAGCGCTTATTCCACTGAGCTATATCCCCAGCCCCTCCAGGGATTCTCAACAGGATGAAATGAGATGTCAGTAAGAAGGTACTTTGTGGTTTTGTTGTTGTTTAGGGTGCTGGGAATCAAACCTAGGACCTTGTGCTTGCCAAACTGGCATTTGTGCCACTGAGCTATATTCCCAATCTGTTGCTGTTTTTGAAACAGGGTCTTGCTATGTAGTTCAGGCTCGTCTCAGAATTCAACAGTGATCCTCATGCCTCAGCCTCCCAAGTGCATATGGTACCATACTTGGCTTAGAAAAAGGTATTTTGGGACCTTCAAGTATACTGTAAATGTGCCTAGAGAATGTTTATAGTTCTCCAATAAAGATCAGGGTGCTCTTAGAATATACTATGAAAGATTGGAGGTTTAAGCTTAACTTATCCAGGGTCAGAACTCAGATTTTTCTTCAGTTTTACTGAAGTACAACTGCCATATAAATAAACTATAAATATTTAAGTATGCAGTGTGAAGCTAGGTATTGAGGTGCACACCTATAATCCTAACACACTGAGACAGAGGATCTCAAGCTCCAGTCTAGCTTCGACTATTTAGTGAGTGTTATGATTGATACACCATGTCACCTGGAGGAGTCTAGCATCTAGAGGGGCTCAGTCACTCACTGTGTCAATTTGAGAAGTTTATAAGGGTAGCTGAGCGACGTGAGCAGGGGCCGGGTTCTCACTCTGTATTCATCCTGAGCCTGTGCAAGAGCAGGGCCTGGAGACTATGTGAGTGCTACACGGCCCCTGGGTGGGGGGCTGCTCACAGACCAAGGGAGGGAAAGAGGCCTGCCCTTGGCTGTCTGCCCTCCTTTTGCTCTTGCTGTCTTGCACTGCCACGAACGGCCACCCTCTGCATGCGCCACTCTGCCTCTGAGCCAGCCTAATACAGGCTGAAACCTCCACAAACTGTGAGCTAAGTAAACCTTTCCTTCTTTAGTTCTGGACATTGAGTATTTTGTCTTAGCAACGAGAGAAAAGTAACGAAGACAGTGAGACTATCTCAAAAAATAAAAAGGAACTTTGTGTGAAGGCCTGAGTTGCTTCACAGTACTGTAAAAGAAAAAACAGAAATGTGAGTGTTGTTCAGTGCTGGGGATTGAAGGCCCTTCCATGTGCTAGGAAAGCGCTCCACCCTGAGCTACACCTGAGCCTCAACCTGAGCATATGGTAACACATGTGCATCCATGACTCCACGACCACAAAATAACGAACACACTCATCACCCCTAAAAGTATCCTCACACCAGATCACCATGCCTTCCTTCATACAAACATAAATTCTTTTTTTTGAGCCAGGGTCTCACTATGACTTTGAACTTGCTCATGTAGCCCAGGCTGGTCTTTTTTTTTTTTTTTTTGCGGTACTGGGGATCGAACTCAGGACCCTGCGCTTGCTAGGCAAGCGCTTATTCCACTGAGCTATACCCCCAGCCCCCCAGGCTGGTCTTGAACTCATAGGGACCCACCTGCCTCAGCCTCTGGACTGCTGGTATTACAGGTATGCACCACCACGCTCATCTATAAATAGAATTTTAATTCAGTCAGGACCCTAGTGAAAAATTACCACAGGATAGAAAGTAGAGCTCTCTGAAAACAAAAAAACACACAAGTATTAATGCCCTGACTCGTGGTTTTCAGCAAAAGCTCCTGTGGTATCTGAAACTCTGCTGCCAAATACAAGTATTTAAGCGCCCCTTGGAGTTAACAAACACTTCCATGTTACACACCTATCGCTGCACTTGTTTGGAAACCAACACAGAAACTGAAGGTCAACACCCATTTGCAGAGAACATCTGCTCATCCACAAGGACACGCCAGGACTTACCACTGCCGCGCTCCCTGGAGCACACGGACTTCACATTGTCTGAGGGCTGCCGTGGGTCCAAGAAGGAGACATGAGCTTGGGAGCCCACAGCATACACTGACCATTCACTGCCATAGGCCAGACACACATTTTCCCGCCAATACGGCAGTTTGGTGGAGAGGAGCTGAAAAGAGTGAAGAGAGATGTGGTCATGGTATCACCACAGTACATACGGCAGGAGCTTTTTACTTGGACTTCGACCTCTGTGGATTTCCCTCATAGGCAGCCACAGGAGGTCAGAGAAAAGGACAACCCTCCACTAGGCTAGTGTCTCACTATGTAGTTCACTATGTCTGCTAGGATTACAGACGTGAGCCACCATGCCCGGCTTAAACAAAATTTTTAAAAAGAAACCTCTGATTAGGGAAAAAAATACATCTGGAATTAAATAATGAAAAAAGCCGGTAATGGTAAAGACCATGGGTTGTTCCAGGAATAACCACAGGACACTAAAGCTGAAGCTCCACCCTGTTTTGCCTGCAGGACCCTCTTCAGACATGGGGCTGATTTCTGGCTACCCTCAGCCCAACTCCTGGGTAAATGGCAACTGCACTAACAAAAGCACATGCACAGGCCTGGGCCAACCCAGGTACCCTCAGCAGCCTTAAACCTACATCTGTGTCACTCAGTAAATTGCCAGTGGGTACCTAAGGCACGAGACACCATGCAAAGTCAGAGAAGCTTGGAGCTGCCAGGACATAAAAGAGAATCAGCACTTCCAGAGCCCTCCTTCCTCTTGTGAGAACCTTTGGCCCTATCTTCTATCATAGGATATAAACAGCAGTGCCTCCACCCTAAAGACTCTAGTCTACCTTAGGAGGCCTCTTCCAGCACACTGAGATCCTGGGGAATGCCTGTTCAGTTTAAAGTCTCAACACAGCGCTTTAGGCCACCTGGCCATCCGGACTAGACTCTGGAAACAGCTACAGACCAGGACAGTTTACCAGCAGCGACAAAGACCCCCCCCCCCCCGGCCCCACAGCCCCAAAGACTATCCCACCCTGTCCCCTCTTCCTCACCCTCCGCAGCCCTTTAGGTCCTCTCCTTGCACAGCGTAAACAGGACAACCGCCAGACTGTGAGCCTCTGATTTCAGCCCATGAACTTAAAGGACAGCTGCTTCCCACGAGCGAGGGCTTCAACAGCCACCGTGCCCCACCTGCTAGGTGCACCTGCTGCTTGTGTCAAGAGTACACTCGTGCCCTTCTGCAGAAATAAGCTTTAAACTTTGCCTTGTCAAGTTCTTTTGCTTGCTGTCTATACACATTTTTTTCTGGCACCAACAATTTGAGTCTGGGGCTCATTTCTAAGACTTTTTTTTGTCTTTTTGAGACAGGGTCTTGCTACACAGTTTAGGTGGCCTTGAACTCACTGTCTAGACTGGACTGGTCTCAAACTCAGTGATCCTCCTGCCTCAGCCTCCTGAATGCTGGGCTTACAGGCATGCCCCACCACCTCTAGCTCTCTTTTTTGAGGTAAGGTCTCCTACCACTAGTCCAGACTAGCCTTGAACTCATTATGCAACTCAGGCTGGCTTTCCATCACTCCAGCTTTAGACTCCTGTTACTGAAACAGGAGACAGGGCATGGCTTAGAATGGCTGAGAAGAGAGGTGTGGCCAGGCCCTAGAACCCACCCGCCCTACCTCTCAGGACCCTGTATGTAGATGCTCTTGCAGGGCTCCTGTGAGGCGTAAAAGGACACAGATGCTGCGCAGAGCTCGCTTTCCTCATGGTAGCCCGCTCTGCTCCTCAAGGTATACTTCTTTTATTTGGCCCAAGTTCACTCTGCAGAGCCTGTTTCTCCTTTACCCTTCAGGTTTACTTTTTCAAATAAACTGTTATCATTTTTGCTTGTGTTGTTCAATTCATTGTTCCAGACAGTAAGAACCTGGAGACCAAGATGGGGGTGAGGAACACTGTCGCTACCACTGTGTCTCCACGCCCAGCCCACTTCCTCCGGAGAGAACACCTGGAGGAGCAGCAAGCAGTGTGGGCCTCTGAGGAACGATGAGGGCCAGCGATTCCCATGTAGGACTAACTCCACGGAAAAGCTACTTGCAGTACTTGTAAATTAAGTCAATTATCTCACTGTCTCACATGATTATTTCAGACGTGGTTTACCTCCAGTGACCAGTGCTCTCCTAATATTTAGGTTTTCCTTCCTTAATACACCAGTCAATAATCAATATTTAAATATACTGTGGGCTAGAGGACTGCTAGTTAAGGCAGTCTCTCAAATATTCTCTTCTTATCCTTTTTTTGGGGTGTAGTACAAGGGATTGAATCAGGGCCTACACACTGAAGTACATTCTTAGCCACTGTATCCCCCCTTTTTGTTTTTGTGGGTTTTGATACAGGGTTTTGCTATATAAATTCAGGATGATCTTGAACTATGTAGTCCAGACTAGCCTTGAAGTTGTGGCAATCCTCCTGCCTCAGCCTCCCAAGTACTGGGATTATAGGCATATGCCATGACAGCCAGCTTGCAGCACTTTAAAAAAAAAAAAATTATTTGGTTATTTGTTTTTTGAGACAAGGTCTCACTATATAGTTCAGGCTGGCCTTCAACTCATTATGTAACCCACACTGGCCTCGAATTTGCTGCTATCCTGCCTCAGCCTCCTGAGTACTGGGATTATAGGTGTGTGCCAACATGCCCTATTTCTCAGCCCCCTTTAAAAATTATTCTTTAATACAGGGTCTTGTGAAATTGCTCAGGCAGCACTGAAAATGCTCCTCCTGTCTTAGCCTCCCAGGTGATGAAGTTACAGGCATGTGCCATTGTATGCAGCTCTTCCAATCTCTTTAAAAAGACTTTCTTTCAAGAGAAGCGTGCCATGGGACTGGGGATACAGCTCAGTGGCACAGCGCCTGTCTCACAAATACAAGGTCCTGAGTTTGATTCCCAGTGCCAAAGAAAGAGAGGCACGCCAGACTCTTGAATTTCATGTACTACGCCTGGAACTCTGGAGACTAGGTGTTTTAGATTAGAATGAAAAGGCTCAGGGAAAATCATTGTTATTTTGGAGTGCTGGGAACCAAACCTAGGGCTTTTTACATGCTAGACCAGTACCCTACCACGGAGCTATACACTAGCCCTGAGTATTTTAGCCACCAGGTAAATTGTTAGGTTAAGCACTAAGACATGTTCATCATACCTTAGACAATGTGTTCTCAGCCTTCCAGAGGTGAAAGTAGCCATCCAGAGATACTGCTCCCAGTTCCTACATGAGCAATGAAAACACAGGTTATAGTCCAATCTGTAGCAACTAACGTATAACAGAAAGCAAGGGAAGGGTCAGGGATATAGCTCAGTGGTACAGCGCCTGCCTGGCAAGCCCAAGGTTGTGAGTTCAACTCCCAGTACCAAAATAAAAAAAAAAGGAAGTGAAGACCCTGCAGATCAGAGCCCTCTCCTTTGCTCATGTCACGATGATTTCCAAAGGTCCATCTGTGATTACCAGCCTGGGGATCACAGCATATTAAACTGCAAGAAGGTACCCCAGGCTCCAGCAATAACCCAGGCGCCCATGTTCCAAAAGCCCTCACTATGCCATCATTCCTAGCATCCTGCTGGGCTGCAGAGCAGCACACACAGGTGACAGACAGCGCTCTAAGTCTCAGGAGAGAGCTGTTAAGTAAAGGGGTCTAATCTAGAAGACAGAAATTTAACTTTCGGACAGAAATACAGATGGGAGATAGGAGGCCAAGGAAACCAGCCCTCAACTGTGATATGGTTCAGATTTTGCAGAAGCATCTCCTTTTCCCACTCATCTCCCTCCCTACACTGAGAACACTGGTGTCAGAAGATGCGACACAGTGATTAGCTAAGACTGTGACATTGTGAAGGCAGTAAGTGCGAAGGGCCAGGGGACAAACTGAGAACAAAGAAAGGAGGCTGGGAGAACACGGCCCTGCACGGGCAATGTGCAGCTGAGGACAGTGAGGTCAGGCAGGGCCCGGGACACGGACAAGGCCAACCTGGGACAGTGCCCTACCTAGAGAAGCACTGCAGAGGCCCAGGGCAGGCCCTGGCCTCAGCATTTCTTTTTTTTTGGCCTCGGCATTTCTTACTGCATCACATGGCCTTTCACAGGTGTGCTGTGGACACAGCCGAGCACCTGGCAGGCACGGGCATGGGAGGGATGGGCGTGCACCAGAGACACAGGGTAGGAGAACAACCCGGCCCCCTCTGCAACCTCGCACCTTGTTCTTGCTGTTGAAGGCCAGAGCCCGGACCTTACAGTTGTCTGGGTTTGTGCCCTCCTTTGGGATGTCCTTCAAGGCCTTGTGAGCGATGTGGGCGTACACAGGGACCCGCGACACATTGTGCCTTGCATCACTCTTGGTCAGAACGTCATCTGTCACCTCCCAGAGTCCCATAGAACCATCGCGTGAGCCTGCAGAGAAGAGACCACAGATGTGAAATCTTTTTGAACCTTCATGGGACACTTCTGCAGAAAGCCAGAATGGACTTTAGTTCTTGGCATCACCCTTACCTGTACTCTATCTTGGCTGGATGATAGAAAAGTACGCATTTTTATACTATTTTTGGGTGGTCTTGGGGTAGAAACTGGGGCTTTACAACAAATGCCAGGCAGGTGCTCTACCAGTGAGCTACAACCGTAGCTGGCAGGAATAATTTTAATAGTTACTTTAAAATTATTCAACTAAGATCTAGGAGTTAAAATGTAATGTTTCAAGAGTTCAATATGATTAGTGGGCTGTTTTTAAGATGAAAATTTAACACAGTATGATAAAGCCCAGTTACTCTCCAGGATTAGTGTTTCACTCACCTGGCGTACGTTTACACGTCAGCTGCAGTGGGCATTAGGGTTTGGAAACCTCTGCTCTATATCATTGCAGATGGCACTGGACTGAACCTGGGGCTTTTGCACTGAGCTACATCCCCAGTTTTTATTTTGAGATAGGATCTGGCTAAATTGCAGTCCTTTCAGGTAGGACTTGAACTTGCAAATCTTCTGCCTCAGCCTTCCAGAGTGCTGGGATTACAGGTATGTACAAAGAAGCCCAACTAGTACAAAGTTTTTTAATCTTTGGATTTAAGAGACTTAAGAATATTACAGACCTCTATCACTAGAGGAACACCTCCTCTTCCTCTTGTCCCCATCCCCACCCCCTTCCCTCACCCTCTGCCTCTTCTCACCCCACAATTTTTCATGGTGCTGGGCATCTAACCCAGGGCCTCATGGACTAAGTACTCTACCTCCGAGCTACATACCCAGGCCCTAGTAAGTCACATTTTACATTTAGGGGAACCCATGGGTTTCCTTGAAGCTTTCCATGGATACAGAATTACAGTTCTCTTATTCAGAGTGACTGTGTTATCCAGGCATGGTGTTACACATCTATAATCCCTCTGGGAGGTAGCAGTGAAGAATTACAACCTCAAACCCAGCCTGGGCAATGTAGCAAGACTCTATCTCAGAATTAAAAAAAAAAAAAAAAGGCTGGGATATAGTTTAAGTGTTGTGAAAGCCCTAGATTAAATCCCAGTACTGAAAACAAAGTTTTTATTTTTAGTACTAGGGAGGGACACCAGGATGCTAAACAACTGCCCCACCACTGAATTATATTCCCTTTTTTATTTTAAGACAGGACAGTGGCCCAGCTGGCCTCAAACTTGTGAATTTTCCTGCCTCAGCCTCCCAAGTAGCTATGATTACCACACTGTGCAAAAATAATGCTTAAAAATAAATAAATAAATAAAATTTCTTTTCCAGATGGGCTTGGTAGCACATATCTGTAATCCTTGCACTTGGGAGGCTGTGGCAGGAGGATCATTGTGAGTTTGAGACCAGCCTGGGCTACAAAGTGAGCTGAAGGCCAGCCTGAACTGCATAGGGAGACCCTGTCTCAAAAAGACAAAAAAAAAAAAAAAAAAAAGTAAGGTCCTAGGTGACCTAATTAGGTAACTGTGTTTTGAAAAGGTGATGATAATGTTCATGATGCTTGGGGTCATCCCAAGGGCCTTGCGTGTGCCACTTAAGTGTTCTACCCGGGCTGTCCATCCAGGCTAACGGAGTGTCTGTCTGTATCCAATGGGATCTCATTTTCCCCTCAAAGTGTTGTGAAGAGAAAGATATCAGTGTTGCCAGTATAGTTCAGGGGTGGTGAACTTGCCTAGCATGTGCACTACAGGAAGAAAGAAAAGAAATAAAAGTACTCTGACATAGAAACCACTGTACTGTGATTAGCTGCTTACTCGTCTATTATTAACACTTTATTATACTTGCCTTGTCACGTACCTACCCATGTATCTAGCCCTTGATGTGATCTCACCTTGTTTCTGGGAGGGTGGGGGCTGTAGTGGGGATTGAATCCAGCACGTAGACCATCAAACACATGTAGTATCACTGGGCTGCATTGCCAGCTCTTTTTTTTTTTTTTTAAATTTTATTTTAAAGACAAAAGAATGGAGACATATGAACCAGAAAAGCCATAAACAATACAGAAAACACAAAGTTATACAGGAATTAGAACTGGATGTTGTATTACATAGTTATCTTCACATTAGTTAACACAAAAACATTAAAGGAAATACCAAATTATAAAGAAGATAGTAGGGAATTTGCACTGGATGCTGTATAATATAAAGTTATCTTCATTTCTGCTAGTACAAAAACGACTGAGGAAATACAGAATTATAGAGAAGATAGAAGGGAATTAGCTCTGGATGCTGTCCTACATAATGTTACCTTCATCTTTGTCACTCAGGTTACACAGATGATGGCCCATTTGATCATTCAGTTTTTCTCCTCCCTCATCTCCGTTGCCCTACCACTCAATCAGTTATCTTCCCTGTGATAATAACTGTACTCCTGGGTTTATCTATATCCTTGGACTCTCACCTTGGGAAGAGATATAGCTGCCTCAGACTATACTATAACATACAGGGGTGTATACAAAC